>JAQFYM010007368.1:0-10467 GCA_034694785.1 Agrenia bidenticulata
AGTTCTCCGCGTGTTGAGTTCGACCGTGTTGAGTTCTCCCCGTGTTGAGTTCGACCGTGTTGAGTTCGCCGTGAACCGATTTATTCTAACTACGAGCAGAGGAATGAATATCTTGAAATGAAGAATGCATATCTTCATGAAGATAAAGAGGGGATTTAGTAAGAGATAAAGTTGACTTACTTTATTTGGCTCAAAAATATGAAATGTATTCTTGTATGAATGAAACCGATTTTTTAAATACGCTTCTGTTGCATATTCTGAAGAAATTTCTTGTGTAGCCCTTTGGTCTGCCGTATAAGTCCTTTCAAATGGAAAACAAGGCTGGCTTTCCAGTTTCTTTCGGTTTTATTTTAAACTTTTGGGTTGCATACCTCACATATCTATATGGCACTAGTTTAGTTATCAATTCAAATAGAATATCTGGCAATATAGCAATAGATATTTATCGTTATGAAATAGTAAATAATATAAACGGTAAGTTACATTAATAACAGTCTATTTAACTGTAGGGCCGTTAGTTAAAATTTAGAAAATATAAGCTTTGAAAAAAATTCCATTTTATTCGGTACGAGCATATATAGGAAAACAATATGTAGTCACCCAAGTTCATTTAGATCCATAAATTTATTTCGATATCATCTAATCTAAAGCCATAAAAATCTAAGTTATTGAATTGGATAGGGTCCAACTTTTGTTGCATATAATGTAAATTACGGTGTACCCCAAAGTCCAGAAAACTTCAATAATAAACATGTACAGTAATTTGTATTGATATTTTTCAAACATTTGATGAAAAAAATAGTTTTTGTAGTTTACAAGTTTTATTATTATTCAAAATCTCATTTAATGCAATGAAATAGAAAAGACTGGACAATAAATACATGGATAAATACATCATATCCACTTCTGATTTTGATCCACCTCATCCTCTAGTACTGACAACTCATTGCTTTCAAGTATCAACACAACACCATCAACCCATACTAAATGTCTAACTACACAGTGAAACCTGACAAGAATGACCTTCGTACTCTTTTCCAGCCGGTTACACTGTTATTCAAATCATCATATGGTTTTCAGGATTTTCACGCTTCATTTGTTATCCTGAACCTAGCAATTGAAATAAACACTTGCATTTAGTTTCTTGTTCAATAAATTCAAGCAATTAAAATTGAGCAAAATGTTTCAAAATATTAGTAATATTTTGTTGAAAACTCACGCTCCTCAAATCAGATTCGGAAACCTTAATCTTTGTAGAAATATAAGTAGTTCACAGTATGTTTTTAAGGCGTTTTTACAAGAAATTACAGTGGTAGGTGGTGGTCACATGGGACGAGGAATTGCTCAAGTATGTTTAAATTTTACTGTTTTTAATCCATTCGTTGTTAGTTTGGATTCTGCAAAATATCATTTAGAATAATTATTTCAAAGGTTTCAGCAGCTGCGGGCAATTTTGTGACCTTAGCCGATATAAGCGATTCAGCTCTTGATGATTCCCGGAAAAAGATCGAAAATAGACTGAGAAAATCTGAAAGCAAAAGCTCTAAGGTTTGGCGATTATATCCATTTTAAATAATTGTAACTCTTGAAACTTTTTTGTCTCAACGAATGATTTCAATTTCAGGGAAATCCATCGCAAATGAAAACAGAGGTGGACGAGATTATGAAAAGAATTAAATTTACTACTGACATTGGAAGATCTGTTGAAAACTGTGATTTAGTCGTAGAGGCCATCCCAGAACAATTAGATCTCAAGCACAAATTATTTGCAGAATTAGACAAGGTAATTCTCGTATCCAGAATGTGTTTATAAAGCAATTAATTTTCTAAGTTGCCAATGTGACTTTCTTGAAGAGTTTAGAAAAATCAGAACTGGCAATGAATTCAATTTTCAACTATTAATATAATTTTTTTTAGCCCTCATAAAAATGCAATGATACAAATTAAATGTCTACAGGAAGCCCCAGAGTCCACCATTTTCGTCACAAATACTTCCTCAATACCCGTCGGGGAGATTTGTGAACACTTGAGTTCAAGCAGGAAGGAAAAATTTGGTGGAGTCCATTTCTTTGACGCAGTGGCCGTAAAATTGGTGGAGGTCGTTAAAACTCCGGAAACTAGTGAGGACTCCTACCACAAAATAAAAGAGTGGAGCCGATTTATCGGAAAAGTCCCAGTCTCCTGTAAAGATACTCCAGGATTCATTGTTAACCGACTCAACATTCCATACTTTATAGAGGCCATTCGAATGTATGAAAGAGGTACGAATTCGATATCAAAACCTTTGTTAAAAAAACCTACAATGACCCCGAAGGTTTTGTGTCCAGTCTAAAACCCATTGAGTTCTTGTAGGTGACGCATCAATTAAGGATATTGACATTGCAATGAAATTGGGAGCCGGGTATCCTTACGGGCCGTTTGAATTAGCAGATTATATCGGTATTGATGTAGTGTACATGATATTTCAGGGTAAGATATTTTCTAATTTGTAAGCTTGATATTTTAATGAATCAGTCAATAATGAGAATATTAATTTATATCTCGTATGATTTACAATCAATAGGCTGGGAGAAGAGGTTCCCAGAATCCCACCAATTCCGTTGCCCACCGACAATTAAAAAACTGTATGATGAAGGTAAATTAGGAGCTAAATTTGGTCAAGGATTCTTCAAATATCCTAAATAAATAATATCAAAAAGGAAAAATAAAACGCAAATGGTATTTTCTCAGAATATCTATTTATTCCACCCGTTCCAGATTCCCACACATCTAAACAATTTAAATATAACTTTTAGTCTATTTTCCCACTGCAAGTCCCCCGGATATATCTTAGGCCCCCACGCACCCCCACCTAGAACGCAGTATATCAATGAGTTCTATGGAACCAATCTAAATTCTCAATCCAGTTTAGTTTCAACGTAATCTCCTGAGAGCCATTAGCCACTGGCAGATGTTCTGAGGTTAGTACTTTAGTAGGGCATTATAAAATTGATAATTTGTCATCATCTTCGTCCAATGCTAACGCCGTCATCTGAGTTTACATCAAAGCTTCTGTTCCACCTTCCTACGTCCTACCATATTCAAACAATTCTTATCCAGAATCCATTACAGAGGGAAGATATATGGTAAACAGGTAGAATAGTGATGGCTTGCTTTCCTTCGGGCTCGACTCAATTAACAGGCACTACCACACTGCCGGTTAAGTTCGTCAATGTCAATGTAAATAAATTTCAACAAAGCCATACGCCATCCATTCAAATTCTCATCGAGGCTGATGCCAGACCCCAGACCAAGCCTTATATGCACAGAATAGATTGACGATTCTGAGAGGATTTAATTTAAAACCTTTGTATCCAGGATAGTACACAATAGTACACATCTACTTGTGTGTAGGACAGGATGAGATCTCTAATTCTCTAAAGACAGAAGGAAGTCTCCATTCAAATATCTAATCACCTCATTCCCCAAACTTACAGCTTGGTGCATCAGGTAGTTCTGTTAGGCCAATCAATCACTACTCACCTGAACGGAACTCGTAGATCTCAAATAAATTAGTTTTTAACTTTTAACTTTTCACTTGCTGAAGATGGTCTGGAAAATGAATTGTTTTAATATTTTGACGTTCAGCCTACATCTTTTTGTATTTGGTTTATTCCTTACGCAAGTGGAAGGTAGATCTGTGATTTCTGCGGTTAACGAGGACCCGGAATCTGGACGTATTTCAAATTTAAACGAGGCGTTAGATGAGCTTCTGCTCAAACTTTACGGAGATATTGAGCCCACGCAAGAATTGTTTTGGGAGCCTCAACACTCTAATCATATTGGAAATGAAAATGCAATTAGTTATTCCAACGAGTGGCTGGTTCACGTTTCTGATGGGAAAGAAGCCGCAGATCGGCTTGCTTTAGTTAGTGGATACGAAAATCATGGAGAGGTATGAAAATGCACGCTAATTCATTAATGACGCGATTAAAGAAAATTTATGTTCGGTTATTCAAACGTTTGGTTTTATTAAATATGATTTCACTAGCTGAAAGAATTTCCTGGAGTCTACCTCATGAAGAGACCTGATCATCCCACACAACATACAAGAAGCGCTAGGGAACTCACTAAAGAACTTCGATCATATCCCCAGGTATGAGCAAAATTATTTTTCTTGAATTATCACCAAAATGTTTGATTCTCAAATCTGAAAATGAAGTACAATCATTATATTTTAGACAAACATTTTTTTAGGTTAGATGGGCAGATCAGCAGTTTTCTAAATCACGAGTGAAAAGAGATATAAATTTGATGAACGTGGTCAAGAATTTCAATATGGACAATATTTCGAGACAGAATAAATTTAATATGATTGGGGGTCAGAGTATCAAAGCCAGTATTGGTCGATTTAGTGACCCGCTTTGGGAGAAGGAATGGTATATGGTAAGTGTTTCGTGATTTTTGGTACCGTCTCTTATGCTATCAATATCTTCATCGGAACTTATCGTCCAAGAGGCAAGGGCTGTTCTATAATAATAATTCACCGCATTTAACCAAGAATTCAAACAGACTCGGGAGTCGAAACCGTCAGAGCACATAAATATCCAACCTGCATTTTCCTTTTTACATCCCTTTTGAGAAAAATCTGATACAACGAGCAGACATTTAGTGTATATATGTATATTTTAAAATGCTAACAATTATAAAAATACTGAAAAGTAAACCCTGAAACACCTTAATGCCTACGTCATTGCGGTTGTTAGTATATTAAGACTATACAACCGCACGTGTACAATACAAGCCACTTGTATTCTGATTATAATTTTTTTATAAGTAAGTAATGGAGCTTCTTCAGTGCCATTTACTTATATATTACAATGTACATGAAAACCATAATTGGTTTCATGATGCTCAGCCGTTTTACAGCTTTTAAGCAAAGTTGAAAGGAAGGGTTAAAATTGCGACAGTGCATGGGCGAGCTTTACATGCTTTCCTCACAATTTATGACTAATGGAAAATTGTAGCTAGACTTTCTCCTCCAAAAATAATCGGATGGTTATTCATCCTTTCAACTGGTATTTTTATTCGAATTCAAGTTGCTGGTCAATTATTGTGCTGAAAAAAAATGACCGTGTCACGTGAAGCTGAATGTAAATTAGAGTTAGCCCTTTGAACCCTAAAGGAATTGTTAATCTTACAATTACTACTAGGTGGAAATAAATTAAGAAACGATCCTAAATCCGAATCCGAATACTAAATAATTCATCAATCCCTAAATATAAGTTGGGTAAACACAGACTAATCTAATATGGTAATAAACACAGACTTTATAAATTTTATAACGTTTATATAAAATGATAAGTAGCTGAAATCAAAATAACTTGAGGTGAAAACAAGTTGTTGAAATTGGTTCATCAACTACGGTCATAAGTTATTCATTTTCATGATGGTATTAAAATTAAAATATGTTCAACAAATATTTTAGCAAGATACCAGGACCAGACAATCTCTCCCTAGACTTGACCTGAATGTTTTACCTGTTTTTGACATGGGCTACACCGGAAAGGGTGTGAATGTCGTCATTTTGGATGATGGATTGGAATTCAAGCATAGTGACCTTGCACAAAACTATGTAAGTTGTACTCTGAACTAATCAAACATATTGTTTAAAGAGTTGCAATTTCTGTTGAAAAATACAATCCTTAATTACACCCTTTTAGGTACCGAGTATTAGTGGTGACCTTAACGACAACGACAATGACCCAACCCCCCATTATGGAGCTCATCCAGATAATTCTCATGGTACAAGGTGTGCCGGAGAAGTTGCGATGATTGCTAATAACTCCAAGTGCGGTGTTGGAATTGCCTACAACGCTGGGATCGGAGGTAACGATTTTTCAGAAACATTTCCTATTTACGGAGATACTGAGAACATTGTATTACAATTTCCATGCAAAATTTGTGCAAACATGTGCATATATACTAATACTACACGTCTCAAATCCAAATTCATATCAATGCACGTGCCCCTTGAGATTTGCACAACTGTGTAAATTAATGCTTTTAAAAAGGTAACAACCTCATCAACCTTGGAGGTGATTGCATTCAAATTACTCTGCATGTCATTCTTGATTGTAATTCAAACAAGGTAGGAGAACACTAGATGCATAGACACAGTTAGAAATTGAGGAAAGAAGCCAATTCCAACACAAATTTTCTCCCAACACTGTCCAAATAGAAACAAACCCTTTCAAATCAACGAAAATTGGAAGACCAGATCTGGAGCATCCGAGGGAACGATTTTTTTTTACTAAACCAAAAAGCCTTCATAACAGTAGGGAACTTTTTTTTCTCGCAAAATTTATACGTATGGAATCGATAGTAGCTGGTAGTAGATTCCCAGATTTCAGTATTCGGTTCATCTCCAGTCATCCAGTTGTACCTCTGCCTTTCCTTGATCCCTTCTGTCCAAGCTGGTGAACGTGTCAAGATTGCCAATGTCCATCCATCTCTATCCTTTCGTACCGTATCTGAATCCGATATTTGTACATTTATGTCTCGGGAATAGGTGTACGGATGTTGGATGGCCCAGTAAGTGATCGAATTGAGGGTGAAGCCCTTTCTTTTGCACTGGACGAAGTGGATGTTTATTCTGCCTCATGGGGTCCGAATGATGATGGTGTAACGGTAGAAGGGCCTGGTCGTCTTGCTCAAAGAGCTCTTCTCAAAGGAGTCACTCAGGCAAGTGATTCCATTACCATCTTTCTATCTATCCTCAATTCTCAGATAAAAAAGGGACCCACTCCCAATCTCTAAAATGCTGAATGTTACATTAAAACTTGGAGTCCCTTGAATTGAATAAATTCTTGCGAGATTACTCAAAGTTGATTAACTTTCTCCGACTTCATTTGACTGTAGATGTTACTTGGTAGTTCAATCCGTAATAATCAAAGGGAAAAGAAGAGTTATTGACTCCACAATGTGAACGATTAAAGACGATGCCATCGTTTATATGTGCGCTTATTTTTGCAGGGAAGGCACGGGAAAGGGACGATTTACGTGTGGGCGTCTGGAAACGGAGGATCTAAAGGAGATTGTTGTAGCTGTGATGGTTATGCCTCAAATATATTCACATTGTCGATCGGAAGTGCCTCTGAATCTGGATCATTTCCTTGGTACGGGGAGAAGTGCCCATCTACCATGGCCGTCACATATTCTAGTGGGGCGTACACAGATCAGAAAATTGTAAGAAGTATAAATTATACGGGCTCAAGTACCTATTTTGAATCACTGTTTGTGGTTATGTCATTTGATTCAGTGCGAATCCTAATTCCACTATTCTCGGTAGGCCACTACGGATTTAAATGACCAATGCACCACAAGCCACACCGGAACTTCTGCATCGGCTCCCTTGGCAGCTGGAATTGTAGCTTTAGCTCTAGAAGCCAAGTGAGTCTCGAGGGGTTTTTTAAAATTTAAATATTCGGTTCGTAAATATTATGACTTGCTTATGCTTAAGTTTGATCTGCTCGGGTGCAGTCAAAGCAAATAAATTTGGGCATTTATAATTTGATTTGTCGACAGTGGGAAGTTGACCTGGAGAGACATCCAGCACTTGACGGTGTGGACGGCTCAACCAAGTCCTTTAGAAGACAACCCCGGTTGGCGAGTGAATGGTGCAGGATTTCAATACAATTCTCGGTTCGGTTTCGGGCTGATGGATGCTTACGGAATGGTTAGCATGGCATTACAATGGTCCACTGTTCCACCACAAAAGATCTGTCGTATCAAATCCCTTCCGCTGTACGTCTAACTCTATTCTTCATTCTATTATTATGTTTTCTTGTAACGGGTAAGTACTACATTTTATGACAACTAGACAACTAAACTAGAGCTAAAGTCAGCTAGACGAAACCACTATCCAGCACAATACTTTTCAAATAACCCTAGCCGAGGTCATTATGTAGTTTAAAAAAATTAATGGGCAATATAAGCTGCTAGGCTTTGTAATTACGCCGGGCCAAATCAAGCTCAGCTTTCTTCAAGCCATGTCAGAAAACCGCAACGGAACTTAGCACAACTTTCACTAACATAGCAGTCAGCAATGCAATTTATCTTGATGATGCCGCTTGGGCTAGGCAGGGTCATGTTATTGTTGACTGTTACGTTCATGAAGATCGAGGAAGCAAAATATTCTGGAAATAAAGTTTGTAGCTCTTTGGAACAATCTATACACCTCCTGATTGAAGTGTGACAAGATCAGGGATACAAGAGAGCTATCATCTCTCTTAAAAGTTATCTTACTGTGCCCTAGTGCCCCTAGTAGGAAAATAAATCGAAGAAGCACTCCGGATTTCAAACCCATGCCTCTTCGAGTAAATCCCAAAGTTTATAGTCAATGTTTTCCAACTTTTAACACAAAGGGATACCCACCAGACCAGAGAGACAGCACAGCACACAGCTCTGATAAAATTAATTATTTTTAACACACATAGTAAACCAATAGCGCTATAAAATAAACCAAAATACGCGCTTTAGGTTGACCTACCCAGTGGTGCTAAAAGTTAAACGCAAATATCTGACCTGTTCGAAAAATTGGACAAATTCGAGTGACCCAGACGTGCGGATCTACCGTAATACAATCCATAGGACGCCATAAATTCCAATCTCTTATCACCTTAATGCAAATACGCATAGAAGTAAGTCCACACTAAATACAAGTATATGAGGATCCAAGGATCTCTTTCCAAATATCTTCTAAGAAAAATCCCAAAGATACTGGCACTCGTTTAACATTTTATGTAGACAATCCATCGGTACCATCACAAGACTAAAATGGCAGTATTAAACCTAGATGATCTATACCACAAACTTATGCAAAGACACGACCAAAATGATGACAAGATAACTGAATTCTCCGCCAAAATGGATGCCAATATTTCTCATATGCAAGATCAGATTTTAAAACAACAAACGATGATTAAAAAGACCACAGAAGATATAAATGAACTCAAAACTGACTTGAACAACAAATTGAAGTCAATTGATGAACGACTAACTGAAGAGCGAGACATAATTAGACGAATGAACAATCTAATAGTCATGGGAGTCCCAGAAACCCCAGAAGGACTAATTTTAATGCAAGAACTTCTCAAACTCATCCTGCCGGACAAAGAAGTACGAATCAGGGATCACAGGATCGGAGAGGAAGGCAGAACACCAAATAGACCAGGACCCTTAAGAATATATTTGGACAACGCTGGGGACAAACGAACTGCGCTAAAAAACTGCAAAAAACTGAAAGGCTTAAGTGAGTATCAAAATATTTCAGTTCGAAGTGACCTCACCAAAACACAGCAAATTCAAGCTAGGAACGAAAGAACAATCCGTGAACTCAGGACACCGGTAAGGACCAGATCCACATCAAAAAGACAACATGACCATTCCAATGATGAAGAAGAACTTCCCCTATCAAAGCAACTTAGAAGTGACGCAGCATGACTAGAACCTCTACCACAACCAAGAAACCACTCGGTAACAATAGGACAACTTAATGTCAACTCAATTCGAAACAAAATTCCATATGTATCAGATTTCTTAAAAAAACAACAATATAGACATTCTTTGCATGACTGAAACAAAGCTAGAGGCGGGACTAAATGTAATTAATATTCCAGGATATAATATGATGCGAAGGGACAGATCTGGCTCTGGAGGAGGTATAGCAATACTATATAATTCTGAATTCGAGTGTGAGATCTATGACACTGGCAACCTAGATGTTCACGAATCAAAGATTGAATGGCTGGCTGTCAAAATTAGGATTCGTAAGTACAAGATAGTAACCATTGCATGCATCTACAGACCCAAATTTACTCTCACAAACTCTGACATAAAACAACTAGAGACCGTATTCCAATATCTCAATGAGACGAAAAATGTATTTTATGCCTGTGGTGATTACAACATTCACCTTGAAGACAATAACAATCCATCAATAATTAGATTTAACGGCATGCTCAAAAGAAATGGACTAACTGAACTTATAAAATCTCCATCTCGTGGAACAGCAAGACTAGATTTAATTATAACTAACAAGGGGAGTGACAGCATAGTAAAATCTAACACTATCAACGTAGGACTATCAGATCATGACGCAGTTTACATAACCCGCAACATGAAAATTGACAAACCGAAGAAAAAAACAATCACATATAGGGACTACAACAAAATCGACTGGGGGAATCTTGCTACTGACGTTCAAAATAACTGTAAGTATGATGGTATTCATCATTTGACTGTTGACGATGCATTTAAGGTATTAATAGATTCTCACATAACAATTTACAACAAACATGCACCACTAAAACAAATTTCCTTCCGACCTTCTTTAATACCCAAATATATATCTGATAGCACTAGAGATCTTAAAAAACTTAGAGACAAACTTTACAAATCAACTAAATTATCCCCTAACCCAGTTAT
>JAQFYM010007369.1:0-10466 GCA_034694785.1 Agrenia bidenticulata
ATAGGCTTTACTAGGCTTTGCCAAGCCTTTGTGTATACACAATTGGCTTTTATTATACACAAAATATATAATGTACACAATCACCTATATGTATACACCAGGGGTTTCAACTGTGGTCCCTGAGTCCAAAGTTTGCCTTGGAAAAATTTAACATGGCCCGCAGACATC
Source organism: Agrenia bidenticulata (assembly GCA_034694785.1). Lineage (NCBI taxonomy): Eukaryota > Metazoa > Arthropoda > Collembola > Entomobryomorpha > Isotomidae > Agrenia > Agrenia bidenticulata. Next base: position 169 of record JAQFYM010007369.1, read on the forward strand.
ACTTAAAAATACAGTCAAAAAGTATGATTAAGATAGTTCTAAGTGCATAATACAGATTTAAGTGGAAAATGTTGTATTTTTTTAATACTTATCTACAATATTTCTCTTACTTTAAACCTTAATGCATTCCCCGACAAATAATGCAGAGTTAAGAGTCTTATGCGATTAAAGTCTTGTAAATATACCTTGAGTTTACTTAGTCGTTTACACCAGTATTTCAGTGCCGATATGTTTTATTTGTCACAACCAATTATCTGATCATTCTATGCGCCAATCAAAGCTCGAAGATTATTTAGATGCAGATTTTGTTGTCAAGATTGTGGTTAGAAATCAAGATAACTTGTTACATATTATTAAGTTTCGTGAACCCTGAGTACGAATATTTTCTTTAATGGTTCTTTGAACGTCTATGAATTCTCAAAACCTTTAGTGCAAAGGATTTAATGGTAAAATATAAATTTTAAATATAAAGGTACATTTAAAAAATGATAATTTAGTTTCAAATTACTTTTTTTATAATCTGTTGTATAGTTTTATTAAGCGTCGCTAATTGGCCCCGTAATTTGTATTTTTTGCCTGCATTATAACTGTGTAGAGGATTTCTGCTTTAAGAAATAATAAATAGTTTTTATAAATTCATTTATGTATTATATGTCTTTTTTATTCTTTTAAATATTTTTTATATTTGGCCCTGGAAATTTTTAATTTGGCCCCGGTGTGTCTTATGTTGAGAACCTTTGTTATCTACGAACTTACCTAACAAGTAAAATTTCGTATTTCTTTTTTAAAACTTAATGTTTATATTTATTTTAGTTATACTTTTTTTATCATACAAAAATTTTATGGATTTAAAAATTACACGTAAAATCTTGTGTATAACAAAAATTTTGTGCAAGTATGTATAATAAATTTGTGTGTATATTCAACACAATATATTATTGTTTAATACTCGGCTTAAGACTTTTAAGAAAATGTAAAATTGCAAAACGTTAGATAAAGAGGCATTGCTTTTAATTACTTTTTAGTTTTGTTATTTATACATTTTATTGATTTTTGCAATATTAAGCAAGCAGTATAATCGAAATCTTAGACGCGCCTAAAAAAATATACCTTCAATTTTTTCTTTTGGCGTAAATAAGTATTATTATTAAAGATTAGAGCTTTTTAAACAAACAAATAATTGTAACTGAGTCTTATTGTAATTTACCGTACTAAGAGTACGTTTAAAATCATTGTATGCTATGTTTATTGTCAAGTATTTACATTTCGCATATTTTGCGACATTTTGTACTGAACGTAATCATCTTTTATACCCTGTTAAGCAGCATTCATATGATGTAAATTTTTTTTTGCGTTTTTTTGTACTTTTATGATCTATCTAAAAAGTTTCGTACACGGTAAAAAAAATAAAATGGCATTATGTTTTACGCTACAAAAAATGTAAAAACAAACTTTTTTTTACCTTGTGTATAAAAGAAAAACACTTATATTAATCTGAAGCGTTGTTACTTGCAAAAAAACCAAATATCCGGTATATTATCATTATATTTTTTCATAATTTTTATAATTTTGTGTGTTTTTTTTATTTGATTTGTATAAATATGTGTTTTGGATGTTTTTTTTTTTTGCTATAAATTTTTTAATATAACAACATTTGAGATACAAACATACTTTATGACATTTTATAAAAAAGAAAAAAAAAACATAATATTTGTTTTAAGTGTAAAAGAACAGAAATATATAAAAAAATCAAAACAAGGGGGTACACCATGTAATAGCAATGCTTTCTTATACGTCTTGCCTATTTACATGCCCCGGGATTTCTATCTTGCATGTGTTGTTAAAGATTTATTTAAGCATAAAAATGTTAAATAAAAGATTATTATACAACAAAAACAACGCATAAATAAATCGTAAATAGGCACACGCTATTAAGTAAATAATTATATGCTTGGTGCTTAAGTAATGCATTATAATGTATTTATCTAAATTTTATATGTAAAATAAATGCATATAATACAATATATGAATATTTGAAGGCAATATGACAATGACCAGCATGTTTTCTATTGTATTTGCGTGCGAATCGCAGTTAAAATAAATTGCATTAGTGGTTGCTGCTCTTTTGCTTTTGGATTGTTATTGAATTGTTTAAACGGTAAAAAAACATTGCGAATTAAAAATTCCGAGGTTGCATGCTTTACGATTAACGTATATACTAAACATTTCGCATCTTAAAAGACGCAAAGATGCCCAAAAGAGCCAAGTATATCCCCGGTTACCCGCGTATTTTATTTTTCGCCTATATATACCCCTGGGAAAAACTGTCCCCGGCAAATTGGAGACCCTATCAACCAAAAATGTTACAGTTAATTATGCCCGAGCACGTTTTGCAAAAAGATGTAAATGTTTTACACACAAGTATCCAAAAAAAAGTTAAAGACCCGTTATTACCATTTTAATAGCATAATTTTAAGAGAAAAGGGCAAATTAAGCTTAAATATTATAGAACAAATACGAGCAGAAAGAATAAGAATAAAAAAGTCTAGTACAAGAATAAGAATATATGCGTAATATAAAACCTCGCTTTCTAATAACAATTTATGACGGCTTTAATTTTGTTTTGCTTTTTAATATCATTTGCAAAATCTTTAGAAATGTAATGCATCAATATATACATTTGCGTGTCACAGATAAACAACAGTAATCTAGAAGATTAAAATCCTATGCATTATTTGTAAATGCAAAAACAAACATTCTGTTGTTTTTTTTTATTACTTTTTGCAAGTTTTTACGAGTAGAAATTACCGATTCTGATTAAGACCATGTTATTTTTTCATCCTATAGATCGTTACTTTTCCAATAGGATTTCATACCTAAAGGTTATTACAAAAAACATGTTTGTTTTATTCCTATAGAAAAAAAAATGGTGTTTTATTGTTTTCTATAAGAAAATCGTCATATTTATTTCTTACTATTTCCTTCTAATGTCACGCTGTTTCAAAAATGTCAAGGTCCAGTAATACCGTCATTTCAGTTTTCTTATTATTGACTATATTTGATACATCATCCCTACTTGTCTTATTTGCGTTTTGCAGAAACAAACATTATGTTTATAAGGATTGGTTTACTGAATTTATGCTAACAGTCAAGCTATTCAACTGAATAATGTTTTACGGTTTTATGATCCTGAGATAGAAAACCTGTCGAAATATTTAAATGAAAATCGAAGCTAGGAAGAGTCGGCATTAAAAATTATTATGTGTTTTTTTATACATTTATTTGCAGAAAAATTTTATATAGAGATCTCGGTGTTTTTTTAATGCCCCAGTATCAACAATAAATAACTACGTAACATATATGACCGATTTAATACTATTAGTCCGATATGATTATATTATACCACCCGCCCCAAAAGAATTTAAAGAGCTTTCAAATTGGTTTTTACGACAAAGCAATTACGCTGGTACTGTCCCATGTAGTGGATGGTACTTTTGTTGTCAAATTCATCTTCACAGCTACACTAGGTAGAGAATTATGTCGAAAATAGTCCCCAAGTATTAACATCCTTGTAGATTGTGGATGTAAATACAAAAAAGGTATATTGTCGGCGGCACATATGGATCACACACCATGCATTTGTGTTTAGCGCCTCATCATATGCGAACTGGGGTTAAGACATTTTGTCGCGCAGCGTAAATAATAAAAAATATTATATGATTGGTGTGCGGAATATGCCAACAAATTATATTTTACTATTTTTTAAAAGGTATAATTACAAATGAAGAATCTTGTTTTAACAGAAAAATAATTCCTCAAAGAATTTTTATCGAAAGAACTTTTGGATATTTCAAATCTTAATTTCAACGATTCAGCCCGAAAAAAAAATGTTCATTTGGAGTTTGCCTCAAGGCAGTTTCATGCAAGCGCTGTGGTGTATAATCTTACAATTGATGCAAAAATGTCTAACGAATTTGTAGAGGAATCTGAAAGAGTTATAATGAAGGAACGGTAAAATGCAAGCACCGATAATGAAAATGCAGGTGAAAAAAATTATCATTGCAGGACTTATCTATATGTGTAGAAAAAAAATCATGGTTTGTAGATTTTTAATAATTTAAGCTTTATAGTTTTAATAATAATGCAAATAAGAAAAAGACATTTTTTATTGGATAACGCAATACTATAGTTAAAAAAACTAAATTTTAACATAACTCGCTTTTATTTTTTATTCATTGATTCGTAAGGTTTTTACATATTTTTGCATAATGTTTCACGTTCTTCAATTATTGCGTTTGTGGTATCATTTTGTTTTGGAATATGTTACTTTAGATGAATATTTCTTGTCATATTTTCCTCTTTCATATAGTTCATTATAATATCTTTTTAAGAAATTTATATTGCCTTACCGTCAATCCCATCTGAAAATAATCTTCCTATGCTTTCTGCACATTTTTTTATCCCTTGGTCTCGTAAAAGTTACTAGAACGACATGAAGACGCCACCAGTTCGGTACCAGATGCATCCACATTATTAGCATCCCGATAAAATGCCCAGCTTACTTGTCCGCTTGCTGTTTCTGGATCTCTAGTGCCTTATTTCTAACGGTTTTAGAAAGATCGTTGTATTCATTTTTCATGCGACACCATTATGCCTAATGCTTGAAGTTGCAGCAATATCATTCCAAATTTTGGCAATTTCATGCCCATCTCCGCTTGAACTGCAAAATTTATATGTTTATTTTTGGCATGTGTCTTTTTATGTAGTAATCTCCTTGTTTTCTCCGTTTGTAAATTTAACTATCCCTTTATATAAGTATAACTAAATTATTGAAAAATCTATGGGTCTACCCATGGAATGAAAAACCCCATAGGTAGAAAAATTTATCATAGACAGAGAATAAGCACAGTTTTGTGCATATTCCTAATGGAAAAAACAAAATTTGTAGAAAATAGATATGAAAGCACTAGGAAAAAATGCATTGGAATAGTAACAAAGCATTACGGTAACAACTATTAAAAAGTTTGTAACCCGCATGTGTTGTTAATTTTTATTGACATTTCAAATATTTTTATTTCCTATAGGTAGAAAAAATAGACATGCCCTGCAAATGTTTTTTGTTGTATTTTAGCGTAGCTTTTTTACAAACAGTCTATGTTAATTTATTAGTTTTAACGATATGTAAAATTATAAATATGTCGTTTTTCGCGTATAAAACAGTACTTTTACATATTTTAGCAAACAAATCGATTTACAAAATTTTGGTTTTTTTCTGACTAACAGTAAAATTTATCTTTTTGCTAGTCTTTTTGTTTTTAAGTCATGCTATGCAAAGAAAAAAAAGGATACACTTTCGTATTATTTGGGCATAAAATCAGCCTAAAATCAAAAAAAGCGAAAATTACATTTCTATATAGCCTGCCGCAACCGGGTCAACAATAACAAATGGTTTCGATTTGGGAAAGTCTGCTTATTTATCCTGAATACTTGAGTCGGAAAAAGCCAGGTTACACCCTTAGAATATCAGCGACTGGTAAAACTAATTCTTGGCAAAATAGGTTATAAATGCATAAAAACTTTTCTTATCTAGCATGAAACATTTCCAACAATAATATCTTATGCTTCAAAAAGTCTTTCAAACAGAAAATATGGTAAAGAACCTATTTTTCTAAATTTTTTCTACCTTTTTATCTAAAAAATATTGTGTAACTAATCCATAATTTTAAATACGGCGTCAAAGTGCCTGGGTATAGTGAGAAAAGCAATAGGTATATTGCAAAGATAAAAATATAGCGTAAATGCATATAAAAGTGTTTTTTAAAAGACGAAAATAATGTTAAATGTTTTGTTTTTGACGAAATCTTCCGTGAAGTATTACAAAAGTTGCAAACAAGTTGTTTCTTTTTTATCTTTAGTAGAACGTAGAACATTGGAAATGTTTTTATCGAATTATTGTATTTTTGCTGAACAGATAATAGAAGTTTTTATGACATAAAAATATTTTACTATCCATAAGATAAATCTTACACATACTTAAAAATGACCATTTTCGTTCCGAGGCAAACACAATAAATCTTACTTATAGAAATCCAGATACGTATCGCGTAAATGGTATACGCATGCGTTTTTTCAATAATATTCATCGGATGTTACTAAAAGGCAAAACCCTTTATATCGAACTTTTTGTTTCTTGATTATGTTATTAGTTTTTTAAGGCCAATCTTTTTGATATAATTTTTCGTCTATTACTCGGTAATATCTTGAATTCGTCAATTAAGATCGTATCAAAGGATTCTGATATTTCTTTTCTTTAAGTTTGAGTTATCATTTAGTTTTACTTTGTTTTAGGTTGATATTTGGTGTATGATATAGTATTAAAAATCGTGTAAAAATGCATCTTGTATAAAATGGCGACCTATACAAATTATTGCTCTGCTTCTCCATACCTGACATTCATTTTAAAGGCATTGTAAGTATGCATATAACACTGTAATAACAATAATAAAATCATCTCGTTATTCTTGTATTTTTTCATTGCACATTATGAGGACAGAAATAAAAAAAATAAACAAAAAAAATAAATTGATTCTTTGTACAAAGCCGATAAACTTAGCCGTAAAACCGCACTATACTAAAAATTTTCTTCCAAACAAAATAAACATATGTTCATAAAAACAGAAAAATAATAAGTAAGAGACACACAAATTATGTACAATAAAAATTTTGTTTGGTTACTGTTGTATAAAGTATAACTTTTGTATACATTTGTTAAAACTTTTTACTTTGTAGCATTTTATTTCGTGTTAGAGTAGAAGATGGAAAATATTAAAGTATGAAGTCGCATTTTTTTTTAAGATTATGATAATTAATTCTAGAATAGCAAAAAAAAAAAACAATATTAAAAAAAACAGAGTGCCGTATGCATCTGTAATATACGCGTAGAATGTATGGGTCCAACAATAGAATCATAAATGAATTAAATGCAGTAACTATAAGGATTTTCTTTTGTTTCACGTGCTTGTATTTTACTAATTTTTTTTAAAAATACAAGTTTTTGTCTGTTTTGTAATGTAAACAAAAACAAAAGGCCTATGTAAAGCATGCCAAAACAACGACATAAAATACAATGGGCATCAAAAATAATAGTGAAAGTATTGCATCATTACAAAATATCATTATCTGCTAAAATTTTATATTTTTTTACTATAGTGCTGTAAATTCTTTTCACAAAAAGCGCTAAAAAAATATCTATATTTTGCTTTTTTTTACAGTTATGGTTGGTATCACGGAATAGACATAAGCTATATAATTTTTACAATTGACTCTATTATAACACTTTTATTGCATTTTATACTGCAAATACATGCGTATATGTTTTTTTTTTTGACTTTGATAAGCCTAAAGCATCAACAACGTTTACTGTACAAAAGACTCTATACTTAGCTGTTCAGCCGTTCAAACAAATATTCTATGCAAACTAACATGTTTGATTAGCATTTTGTGCATTTTTTTTGCGTAAATACAGATATATTTATTCTAAGCATTTTAAGCACAAACATACATTATAATAAACGTAAATCTATCGACCTGTAATAACATACAAACTTAAACTACAAACAGATATTATTGTTATTTTCTGTTGATAAATATAAAAAGGAGGTAACATAGAAAACGTGAAAAAAAAAAAACCCTATAGCGATAATTTTTTTTTTCATACGTTGTACCTTTTCAAAATGCTTACAATAGACTGTAAAAAGTTTCAGCTTAGCTTAAATTATAGTGAAACTCTAAAACCTCGAGCTGTTCTCATTTTTTTTTGCCTATAACAAGAAAATTAATAATTTGTAAATTAATACATATTGTGTATAGTTTTTTACAGATAATAAATTTTAAAACAAGATTTTAGTATTAAAAATTGAGGTACTACAGAACCCAATAAACCTCTATACTTTTTTGCACAACCATGTCAATTATGCTTAAATAGGTTACACATTAACCTTTTTAGGAACAGGGGCTAAAATTTAATTTGTTCCGTAGAAATTTAGGGGCTAAATAAAAATACATCAAATATTTGTTAGTCAAAAAAAAATTTTTTCCAGCAGAACATGCATGCCACTAATTGTTACGGGTTAGAATTAACATGTCTGCAAAAAATACATTAATTTGATTTGTGATCTTATTCTTCTTTTTTTTAACGTTATTGCCGACTCTTCTTTTATGAAAAATTAAAAATATTTTTTCCGGCTATTATATGATTGAAATGAAAGATATTTGGCACAAATTTAAAGTTGCAGTTGTATTTAATTGTTTATTGTCTTGATTTTAGGATTTATACAAATTTCTTAGTTTGAAGATAATGCTATCTAAAGGAATTCGTCCGACGGTCAAGATTTTAGTACTGATGCTTAAACCGTTGCAATTTTTACTAATATAGCAAATAAAATACATATATAGGTTTTATCGTAAGTGCATACAAAGTTGTTCTTGTTTTAGATTGCATTGTGCTAATCAAAAGTGTCATCTGAATGCATAGATGAAGTAGATGACATCTATATCAATCAACAAGGTCGTTATGACAATCAATATAACAAAAAAATGTAATAATAGTAAAATAATCTAAAGTAGGTATACAGTTAGAATCGTTATCATTTTCTTCTTAACCAGACATCAGATTTTAGTTACACATATTTTTGAGGACATCATTATAGTCATCAGCAGCCGAGAGGCGTACTGCTAGAAAATTTAATGGTTACAGCTATACCATTTTACACTAGAAATCCTTGTCTATTTATACGAAACTCAAACGTTTATGTTATTTGCTGCTATGATACATTTTCATTTTGTAAGGATCTTTTTTTGGATCTATCTGATGGACATAATGGCCATTTAATATACATAGAACTTATTTAAATTCACCTTTGCATGCGTGTAATTGTTTTGATTGACACAATGGCAATAGAGATCAATAACCTGTTAGATAGTGTGGATATGTTTCAAACATTTTTGTAAAATACAAAAAGATAACGAGGTTAAAAAGCATATGCACATTTGCACATTTTTTAATGTTTGTGATATATTTGTATTATTTCAATATTTTTTATACACATTAATACTTGAAGCTAGGCCGCTAGAAATATTATCCTGGTGTGTGTACTCAAATGTTATGTAAACAGCTTTAAAAGTTTTTAATTATAGTTTTAAACTACCTTCGTCTGGTTTACTTGACGCTGTAACATAAACAAGTATTTTTATTTATTCTACTGTTTATAAACATATTTCAGATTATATTATAAATAATTTCATAAGGAGGTTTATCAAAAAACAAAAAAAAGATATATAATATCACAAAACTATAATCACCTTGAAAAATATACCCTTTTAAGTCTTGAAAAAGATAGTTAAAAGATATCCGCAATATTGCAAATATTTATCGTAGTTTATACGAATCTGATACCATTCCGTGTGTTGATATATTATAATATCACGATTTTAAATTATTTTTTTATCAATAAAAAGTATTTTCCTGTGTGAATACTTTAATGACTATATATCTATACAGAAAAATATCTTATCAATACAAAAAGAATGCATACACTATAGATCAAAAATTTACGACGTTTTTTTACCATACGAATACTTCATGGTGGGCGAATGGACATCGACCCATCGATTGTTTGAAAAACTATATGCTAGATGGTCCTCTTACAATTTCTACATGATTAAGTAATACATACTTATTTATAAAAAATACATATATTTAAATTGTATTTTACTACAAAAAGATGTTATTATTACTTGTACATACTGCCTCTATAAAATGCGAATTAATGATGAGCAACATAATAGCTAGAAATGCAAAAAAAGGTTCTTCATTATAGGCTCTATTACGATATTTTATAAAATATTCAATTCTAGTTCAAACCAGTAATTTTAATGCTTTTAAATTCAAACCGAGTGAAATGAACTGCTGTATGTAAAAAATGTAATTTAAGTCGTACATTCGCGAAATAACAATTTGTATTATTACTTTTTATCAGTGACAAACAAGTACAGTGTAAATAGGGAGTCTAGGAAAATATTCATCAGCAAAATTAAAAGGGCAACAAAATTGCCACACATTTGTAGCCGGGTTTTTTTTTTTGTGGGGTAGTATATAACGCCACATATTTTTGGGTTTGTTTTTATATGGATAATATTTTAATGCCACATATTCGTGGTTTTGTTGCTTTTGGGGTAGATTTAAAATGCCACATATTCGTGGTTTTGTTTTTTTGTAGTAGATATAAATGCCACAAATA
>JAQFYM010007370.1:0-10465 GCA_034694785.1 Agrenia bidenticulata
TAATGTTTTAAATATTACATAAAATAGATTTCGTGTTGCTTTGCTAATCCACAACGTAAAAATGTTATTTTTTGTATATCGATGTTGTTGACTAGTGGTTTAGTACGCTATTTTTTTTTAGTTCTTTACATAGGTACATTTATATTAAGAACGACGACAAAATACTGAAGTACTACATGCTAGTATTATTTTGTGCATTAGCGCCAAATACCGGCAATTTTATACGACCATCGTAATTAAAGATTTATACTACAATGGTTTAAACAGACAAAATAAATGTTTAGAAAACTATACTGATTACAACATGTTGTCATTAATTATAATTGCACGAATTTTTTATCTTTTACGACGTGAAATTACAATAGAGCTTAAATTTTCTGTATTATGGTAGGAATCCACAACAGTTTAAAATTTCGTGGAAATAGTAAGATGCCTATAACATATATTTTGTTATGCGATTTTATGTTCTTAGACCTAAGAATAGATTCACGATATCAATACGTATTATCGATTCATGAAGCGTAGACATGCGGAGGCATATTTTAGAACTTTCTGCAAAAGATGCATATTTTATCGTAGTTCACGACCATTCTTGCAATTCTTATACAAATTTAGTCATATAAATATTTCAGTATAAAGGATACTTAACTTAAAAATATATAAGAAAATAGACGGTTATATATACGAGAATATACACATATTATATGTGTTAAATTCATTAAGTACACTCCAGCTTAGATAATTACCTTTATGTTTGTAGACACGTTTAGTTTTTTTACGCGCAAACTACAAGAACAACTAAAGTCATTAATATTTATCGTTTTCTTTACATGTTACACATTAATTTCTACATTTTATAATACCATAAATGATAATTTTCTACTGATAAATTTTTTTACACATTCTAAAAGCAAGCCTTTTTTATATTCTTCAACTTTTTCAATTTGTTCTTTCAGTCCCAAATTTTTTGACTCTAATTCGTCGGTATTTTAATAATACTGCAAAAATAGAAAATGAATAAAAGTCACGCTTCCCACCCATAGAAATACAAGAATTGTATTTTATCGGACTATTCAAATATAAGTCGAAATAGACCAGTTCTAAATAAATAAAACCATTCTAGTAAACCTTTGATTGTATCCGCAAATCCACAGCACCTTTTTTTGAATTTTCAGACTCTTTTTTCAACCCCATTTTGTCAATTAACACACCATATGAATCCATTCTCATACCATATAATTTGTTTTACCCTTTTTTATCATTTTCTATACCATATGCGTCGGTTTTTGTACTTTTGCAACTTTTGTAACACAGTTTTCATTTTATTCCAAACCGTTTGCATCAATTTTTTTTTAAAAAAAACAAAACTTGCAAAAAATACCAGAAATAATACATCGAAAAAAATAACTTTTAACATTTGGGTATTCCGTGTTTTTTTACCTAGAAGTCAGTGTTTTGCGTTTCCGTTATATGTTTTGACATAAAACACTATACAAAAAGGTTTTACTGCGTATTTGGTACTATTAACGTTATACTCGTCAAAAAGTGCAATTTATGGTACAAGAATCGCCGTTTTTTGTGCTTGTACAACTCGTATGTAAATCGTCATTTTACTTTTTCTAAGTCATAAAACTAAATTTACATCTGTTCCGTGCACACATCATTATAAAAAAAGCGGTTACCCTGATGGGTAAAATGCTGCAAAAAATAATTTTTGGTGTATCTTTGGCTTTTATGTACGCCAATTTCATAAATGTTTCCCCACAACCTGCACGACTGTTTTATTCTACCTTGATATATAAATTCTAGATATTCTGTATGTGTTTTGTCAATATTTCAAACATGCTTTCGGACTTCAACAACCTTGTGTTACAGACAACTTAGCTATTTACCGTTAATGCTATAAAAAACAAGAAATCTACCAAATGCTATTATAAACGAGCTAAGATTACAATTAGTGTGTGCTCATAGCATTTCTACTCACTACTTAAGATAAAAAAAAATTTACTGAATCATGATTTGCATGGAAACAATTTTTCGCTGGATTTAGTCTTTTGTAAACTACCCCGACATAAAAGACTACAAATCTGAGGTTAACATGTATAAGCAGTGTTTAATACACGGTTTCGTTTGTTCTTTTACATACGTCTAAAAGACTTTCTTGATTTATTTTATTTACAGATATTGCAGTCGCGATTATATAGAATAGAAAAATAATTTTACGGCTTTTATTACGTTATGGTTTTTTGGATGCTGCAAAACAACAAATTTCGGTTTTCCCTTATTAAACAAGTTATTTAATGAAATGTCAACATGCATCAGCACTGTATGGATTGGTTAAAAGTTACATACATACCGAACAGTTTCGCGCAACGAAGTGTTCCTTCCCCTGTCAATTATAAACTCTAACACAATTTTTGTTTCAGCATTGATCTACAGTAAGTTGTTTTGACACAAACTCTTGCTATGCTGTTTTTTATTATAAAAAAGCATCTCAAAATATTTAAGCAAATACTAACATTGGTAAAAAAACTTGCGAGTGAAGCTTGCTGCTGGCAACGTTTATGTGAACGCGATACGAATGTCTACTGTAGCATTACCAACAAGTAGAATGTGTATTCTATATGTTTTTTTAGAGACACCAATATATGTTTTGATTTATTCAGAAACTCGGGTAATTTACCTGCATTAAAATTGTCATTACTTAAAACCTTCATTTACAATAGTCCAGCTGTTATATGAGTGGTAAAATTTATGTTGTTTATATGTGATGGACAGTCAAACGACTGAAGTAACGTGTCACTGCTAGTTGACGTGCTTACAAGCGAAAAAACATGTAATCAACTTTCCTATATGCAAATACACGTAAGCTTGTCTTTTGGCACATTAATGCAAACCAAAGTGCAATTTGTATGCATTTCTTATTTTTTGCGCGATTGTACACTTTGTCTTACCTTTTTTTCGTTCTCTTTATAGTTAATTTGCCATTTTGCAAGACTATTTGCAACTGATGGCTTGTTTTTTTTTTTTTCATGTGTAGATTTTTATTTTATGTGTAGAAAAGTCATCGATGGGTCGTTTAGAATGCAAGTTTCAAATTTTCCGTACATATATTCTGTAAGAACCTTTCGTCGCGTACCTACTCGCTTTTCTCAATGTAGACCGTCCTTAGCCTTAAACCAAATTGTTATATTTTTTGCACAATTGTGTTTATTTCGGCCGATGTCGCGGCAGCCATTTTGAACATTCCTGACGTTCGTACTAGCGTTACCAAGTTGCTTGTTTGTTATAAGGTCAAACCATGTTGTGCCTCGTACAGGTGTATGTGTAATAGTTGTATCAACTTATGCAGTCGTGTGGTAAGCCAAATAGCAGATCAAGCTACAGTTGTACATCAAATTTACGTTTTCGCTAACTGTAATATGTAAAACCTATTTTATTTTTGATAGATACCTTATACTGCCTTTTTTCACGGTTGTATACATGTTTGGTAAAAAGGCCTACAATCATTTTTTAGATAAATTTTGTGAAAATTAGAACCGAAAAAATCTTAATGCAAACGGTTTGAAAAAAAATGCTACGGTGCAAGCACTGTTGCATAAGGTATTTGAAACATGTTAATAGTATACAAAATAAAGCATACGGTTTATAAATTGATGCATATGGTTTAGAAAAGGACGCAAACTGGTTTAGAAATGATGCATTGACGTATAAAGACGCAAATAATGCAATAGATGACACAGACAGGTTGAATACTATACAACGGGTTAATGGTAGACACAGACGGTTTGTTACCTTACTTCTAAGCAACGTGTTACAGATTGATTCGGAAAAAACACATAAGGTTTTTTAAGTGCCTCAATGGACAGCAGCTGGTTGTAAGAAAAAAATGAAAAAAATTTTTATTGACTTTGTACCTAATACTACATTATTTGATTGCGTTTTGTACAAGAAAAAACAATATGATTCTGGTTCATTTGTATCTATTTGTATAGAATATTTAAAAACGAAGCTCGTACTAAAAACATGTTCATTATTGTCTTTGAATAGTAAGTCGAAAATTTTGTCGTGTTGCAATATTTTAGATGGTCTTTTTTGTTGCATAACATCCTTAAAATCTTTTTTTGTATTTTTTCTACATGTAATTCGTGCACACTTTTTTTTTAAGTATTAAAAAGACTTTTGTATATCATCACGAGAAATTTATTGATTTATAAAAGATCGGCGATGCAGCTTGGTTCTTATTTACCTTACCAGCAAAATGTTTGTTGTTCGTTGCGTGTGTAAACCTGTATATTTATCATATTAAAAAATAAAAGGCGGAACGTGAAATATTGAAATAAATCCTTTTCTTTTATTTTTTTTACACACTGGTATGATAAAAGCTGTAGTGCGATGATAAATATTCGAAAACCCAGTCTAATTATGTTTATGTAAAATAGGATTATCTAGATACGAAACGACATATTTGCTGTTTTATCCACGCAAAAAAATCAACTTAATTTTCAAGTTTTACAATTTTCCTGCAATTATTGTGTCATTTAATATGGCACGGTTTCGCTGTTTATCTTGCTCTACAAAGTAGTTACAAGATTGAGTATTTGCCGTAAATCCTGTTCCAATAACCATCTTTTATACGTTACATTTACATAAAATGTATTTTCATACTGCAGATGCGCATTTTGTCTGTTAAATTTTTAGAAAGGGTCACGTGTAGTATGATTTACGTTTGCATGTCGTGTGAATCTAGTATATTGCCAAGTTTTATTGTATTACTATAATATTGTCCTACGGAAATGACAACTGACCAATTGTTTATCATCTCACGTACTTGTACTGTCAAACTACTTAAAGTATTTATATATTAAATGATAATTACATAAATGCACTGTAACTGCAATAGCATTAAAGTAGTTTTTAAATATATCTCTGTTGTTAAATAATGGATCTTGCAAGTTGAAATCTTTGCAATATATAAAATCCATTCTTTTATACCATTTAGTAATTTTGTGCTCCTTGAATCATAATATTCGCATATGTAAATCGTTTTTGTTGTTTATTGGCGTTTTAAATATTATTTAAGTCATGAAAGCTTAATGCATACTTTTTAGCATTTTACTCAGAATATACTTTTTTTTTTGGCTTTAGTTTTTACGCACGAAGCATTTAATTTGTGTTTGATTAGTTATTCTTTATTGCATGATAGTAAATTTTTTGTATTTTGAGTTCTGTTTTTGTGGTAGTTTTTTTTCTTAATTCTTTTCAGTGCATGATTTTTTTAAAGTCGAAATAAAAAATTTTCATATTATTTGATTGGGTCAAAAAAAATACTATACAGCTATTGAGCAAGCTTAGAACTCGAAATATCTTAACATTAAGTAAGGAAATGAATGTAATGCACGATATTTCAATATTTTTGTGCCCATTCTATGCCTTTATTACGGCAGTTATATTAAATCTTATTATTTTCTACTGCTTTACTTACGAATATATATTTTTTTCTTTTACAGCCTGTTTTTTATAATGTTAAAATGTGTGGTAGTGCTTCTGGTTGTTTTTACAAACACAAATATGTGAATTAAGTGCTGTTTAACACTATTTTAACGTATGAATTTGTAGTTAAGTGCATGTCTCGTCTTTTTACAAAACATAGTTCGTGTTGTATAAATAATTTCTACGGTTCTTTGTTAACAAAAAATATCTTTGACAGTGTTGTAAAGTAACGATGCTACACATATATGTGTTTGCGCAATAAAAATTGTTTTTTCTAAACACGTAAATACGTTATTAAGTAAAAAAGAGTGTGTAAATTTGTGTTAGAAAAAACTATTGATTATTACTGCAAGTTCTTAATAATTACATTATCAAAACTTGTATATGTATTTTATCGTACTGCTTATTTGTGGTGTCTAAAAGTATACGTATTGCTTACCATATCGTATAAAAATGCATTAAATGGTGCCTATGCGTTACATGCACACTATCTAATATATCCTACAGCGTTTATTTACACAAAGAAGGTAAACTATCGACGATAATTTTTTTTTGCTTCTCATTATCAAATTACAAATGTAGCGGCTCACAAAAAAAAGTTGCGTTTAATAGCTGATTTTACCTGGTCATGATATCGGAAGCAAGATATTTCTGAAGGGCAATATTTTTTTGATCTGCTAGATTTTTGCGCTATATAATTAGTAAATATAAAAAGAACCTCCAAGAAGTAATTTAAATATAAATATATCGTTTATTCATAGTAAAATAGTATTTTTTTACGTTTTTGCATATTTAAATTATTATTACAATATTACTGATTTTAATACATACAAAATATCATGTTTAGTTTATTTTTTATTGTTATCAAGTCATGTCACTACATTATATGAAAAATATTTCACACGATTTAAAGAAATAAAAACTACGGCTCGTAGGTATATTCTCTTCACTGGCAAAAAAAAAAACAAAACAGAAAATACAAAAAAAATCTATTGCAATATAACTGGGCCCCGGGAAATTGGTAGCAAAAAAACACGAACAAAAATAAGGAGAGTAGCACAGCACGCATATCTGTTGCCTTTGTAGTTTTTGGAAGTATGCAAAACGCTGTGCATTTCGTAGTTTTATATTATATGGCAGTATTGGTTTTAAAGTATCGTCTAAAATTCGAAATATACTCCCGTGCTTTTAGGTGCGTTTTTCTTTTTGAAGAAAAACCGACGTTCAAAAAGTTTTTACAAAATTGTATTGTGTGAAATAGTATACGTAGGGAATTAATATTTTTTGTAACAACTGATCGTAAATTGGGGGTATATTATCTACTCTTATTAATAAAAAATTTGAATCTGCTACACACCATTTTTGCGTAATTTTTATACCTTGCATAAGATTTCGTGAAATTAATTTTTTGGCGTTATTATATGCTTTTTAATAAGCTACCAATTTTCCGGTCCCTAAATATAACTCATTATATTCTTGGGTTTTCCGGCAATTAAAAACAAGTTGACGTATTATGACTTGGCTTACTTTAGACAATTACATAGTATCTCAGTCATTTGGCGCATATCAAAGAAAAGATTTTTTTTTATCATGCTAAATAAAACGTGCAATGTTTTACATAAGCATATTTAGTTAGTATACAATAAGCTCTATCAGTTAATACTATAAAAGTAGCACACGGATAGTAACAAAATGCAGGTTATATAATTTCTGTTATAAAGTTAGTAACAAATAACTTTATAGACAAAAGATAGTAAAAACTATGCTTTATAGAGTTATAAAAACCGCGATTATAAGATGATGAGAAACTGAAAACCTCTGATTCATTTGTAGATGTTGCTTTTTTGTATGATTACAATGTAATAGTAATATAAAATAGTTTCAACGTAGACGATTTTTAGAATGCCTTTTTCAGAGTCCGTATGTCGTAGTGGTTTTGATTCTTAAACAAAAAGAGAAAACTTATAAAACGTGGTTTTATACTATTGCCTTCGTTTCCTTTACATTTTCTTAAAAAAATACGCTTAAATATTTTCCTAATATATTATTAACATGTTTTACATATGGAAATTTTTTTTCGGCTCTATGGGTAGAGCCTTTACAGTAATCCATATTGCTTACTGCAAATGTCCTTTTTAACCCCAGTGTAATAAGGCTTCGGGTTTTATGCTATTTTTTTTTTAAAATTCTACCCCAAGGTATGCCAAAAAAATTATAAATATTTTTTTGGTTTATTAAAACGCGTTAAGAAGAGAACTCACTATAAACAATTTTAACCAAACTATATCTTTCGTTCTTGTGATTGTAAAACGTAATACGCTGCTTATCATTCGATTTGCAACAGTACTTATATACGGGCATATAATAATAAACCACAAACAAAAGATTTTGCGGAGTTTACGCAAATTAAAAAAAAGCTAGAATACAAAGTTGTATAGTTATATAGTAAACACATATAAATCGAAAAGCGTTTGCATTTTTGTAATTTTTGAAAAAGGGAATATGAAAACAGGATGGTTTGTACAGAAGTTTATTAAAATAAATTTAGCCAAACATTAAATGAATCAAGCAACTTTAAAAAACCTGTTAACTTTATATTCTAGATTTAACAGTAGTATGTAAAAAACAAAAAAATTACAATCACGTGCGTTTTTTGGGCTAAAAAAGATCTTGCGCATCGAGGTAAATTATTTTTAATCACGTGAAACCTTTATGAGTAATGCAAATGAAAGAAAAGAGAATATTATAGATAAAAAGTTATAACAAAAAAAAACAGTGATGGTCATGTAACCAAAATCAGAGACGGTTTCCAGTTTCTAACAAAATCCGCAGATTAGTAATATAAAAACTTTAGGTGTAAAGACCCTGTAGATATTTCTTTCCTTAAAAAAAATTTTTTTATCGTATTTGTTTGTTTGTTGGAAAAATTTGCTTGTTCTAAGTAACAAATATAAACAAAAACAAAATAGTTGTAAAAAAAAACACGCATTTCATAGGATTTGACTTTTTGTATTATACTTCAGCAGCCCCCTAACCGTAAAGTGCTAAATGGTATACGTATATGTTATTAAGTTGTAAATGCTGCAAACAAAAAGTATTTTAAGTCATTTTTAAAACACAAGTTTAACTATTTGATTTTGTATACTCGACAATAGTTATTTCTAGGTATTACTGTAAACTGTTCATGCTATGTTAAAGACACTTCTGCGCATCTTGTTGGCGTGTAAAAAAATTCTTTCAAATAAAAACAAGGTTTGTACAATGTAAACTAGATTAAAAAGTAGTTGTAAACATCGAAGGGCAACAGAAGCCTTTTTTTCGAGGATTATGTGTACAGAATTTGTTTACAGACCACTGATCTAGTTATTTTTTGGCATATGCGGAATGGAAAATCCGGTTTTTGTAAAAAAAATATTTTTAAAATTGTAAAAAATATATACTAAATGCAGTTTTGGCAAAATCTCGGGGTAGAAAAGTCAGATGTAATAATCTTGTAGAAATTGATTCTATTGGACATAAAACTCTTTTACGATGGAAAAGTATGAAAATTTTAAAAGTAGGAAACTTGTTACAAAACGTAATTTAAACTATGAAAAAAACCCGTATTATCTTGTTCTTGATTTTGGTTTACTACTACAACATAAATAAAAAAACGTACAAAATCCCAATACCAAAATTTCTAAGACACAGAAATACTTATGCAAAAAATATACGGCATCAAAAATATACTCCTTAGGTTCTTTTTAATACTTTTTTCTGTCGTAGTTCTAACTGTAATGCATTTTAGGCCGTGTTTGGTTTTACAGAAACAACTTAATTTCGATACTGTTTCTATATATGACACTTACGTACCTAGTTTGCAGAGGCGAAACTGGATATTACGGACCCAAGCGCAACATATTTTTACACATAAAGGCTGGTATTTCTTTTCTGCGTCTTATTAAGAAAATTCAAATCGTTTCTTATTCCGTTTTTTTTTGTTAACACTATTTACGGTTTCCTACATAATCCATGTATGTTGATATAAATTCTAGGCTGTCAAAAGCTTTAAAATGAAATGTAAAAAATATTTTGGAAAAAAAAGTTCTTATACTTAAAGCTTATAAAAGTAAGTTTTAGGCTTTTTTATATTGCGCAACTAAATGTGTTTTATATCAAAAAAACTTCGTTAAAAAAAGATATAACCATTCAACTAAAAAAGATCTTTATCGCATTAATCATACAATAAAACCTAGAGTTGAAACGAACCAAAACCTATACGACTACAGTTTAATGAAGAATATTTCTAAAGAAGCTAATTGTCAGGTTTTAGGGGGTTTTGACTTAAAATTTGCCCAAAAGGCATGTTTTCTTTTGTTTTCTTTTGTTTGTTTTTGTTTTTGTTTATTTTTTTAATTTTGCAAATCTGTTTGTAAGGCGAGGCTCTAAAATTCGCAGTCTGTTGAACCCAAAGTGTCAGTTGTTGGATGTAAAAAACCTAAAATACCGTATTGAGGACGGCTAGATTATAATTTACTACCTACAAAAGGTGCCAAATACTATTATTAAACGAAATAAAGATAGGGATGCATTTTTACAACGACAAAACGAAAGTCGAAAACGTATAGAAACACCAAAAAAATAATGAAATATACAATGTGCTCTAATCTAACGACATTAAGAATGTACTGTTATAGACGTTACTTTTACACTTATCATACAATAAAAAACATTACCAAAGCCATCTATAGTGCAAAACAAGGCAAACTACGCAACCTTAAACAATTGAACATTCTGAAAAACCTATAAAAACATAATAAAACCTATGTAAAAGAAAAAGGAAAAAACAGCTGTATAACAATGGGCTCGTTGTGACGGTAAATTCACCTAAAAATAAATGTAACAGAATCAATACCAAAACTGAAAAAAGTTTAATAGTGTATAATTTCTACTTTTTTGTAAGTAATACTTTAAGGAAATCGTTGCGTTGGTG
>JAQFYM010007371.1:0-10463 GCA_034694785.1 Agrenia bidenticulata
CCTGGCTGCAAGGGTCGGGGGGGGGGGTTTGTGCAGCAATTTTTTTGATAGAAAATTATGAAATTAAAAAATTTTATACTATAAATTTTAAAAAAAAAAAAATTAAGATTTTGCACTTCATAAATCGTGTTTTTAACCCATATTTTTGTAAAAAACTCTGACTAGCCCACAGTCAGAAAAAAATCCTGGCTACGCCACTGACGGTGTACATTGCATCAATTTTAGAATACTAATTTATGCTTGTTTCATATTTTTCATTTAAATATTTCAATAAAAATTATTTTATATTTATTTTTTTTTATATTGCGTTAATAAATTAAAAGTTTTTTATTTTATTTCACGGTGTTTTTTAAAAGAGCAGTTTTTAAGCCTACAAAATATAAGAGATAAATGTGAATACGATGAGCGCTCACATAAAATTAGCGATGACGATAGAGATACTTTTGCAAACATAGAAACTTTTTTTAAGTAAACCTAAAGAAACAGGCATTTTTTTTGTAAAAATTAAGTGACAAAATGGTATAGTATTTTTGAAAACACGTTTATGAGTGCATAATTAAATAAGTTGTTTGAAAAGGTTATAACAAAACTAGATCCGAATGTACGAGATAAAAGCAAGCAAGTGTAATTAAGGTCTTTATGATAAGTATCTGAGTTCTTTTTAACCATTTTTGCTTTTTTTATCAGAGATAAAAACAAAAGATAAAAAAATATATAAATCGGGCAAAAATGTAACGCTATAAAAAAATTAAAAATACGTACAAGAGCGGTTATTATCGTATTCACTATAGGCTTAGTAAAAAAGTTGTTCATTTCTAGCGAGATGTTTTTTTTTTCTTTCAGGAAGTCCGGTAGTCGTGCTACCATTAGAATGCACTTATGTAAAATAAAGCGACTTGTAAAAAGCCATAACAAAATGAAATCAAGTATTTATGCGTGCGAGACATTTTTTTATAAGAAGTAGGAACACTGCAAAATAAAATAGTCTATTATTTTTTGCATTTTTTACAGTATCGAAAATCAAGGTATGTATTTACCAGATAAGAAGAAGCATGTATTATCAAAATTTATTTTGTAAAGACCGTAAAGAACGCACCTTGGGGTTTGAAATACGACAATGCAATCTGTTTATATGACCGACATAGGATGCGCGGGGCTACAATTGGATGATAAATATAAAATCCAGTAAAAGCTAAAAAATGACAACAGAAGTATCATCGAAATAAAAATCACGGTTTAAACTTAACACGTTGTGAGCGAGTTCGACGATGTCTAAAAAGTTAAATTATGCCTATAGGGGCGTAGAAAAAGTATAACAAACATATCAGGATTACGGTACGCAAAGATGCATACCAGTAATTTTCTGCCGGTAATGACCGATAGTATGGTATAAAAAACTGAGAAACCGTTAATACACAAAAAATCACATATAATTATACCTTAGTAAATCTTTTCTGAAAAATTAATACATATTATGAGTTTAAAATTGATGCAGGCTTAGACACGAAAATATTTATTTAAATAGATGTTTTTATATATAATACCGTTGTAAATATACTATTCGAAAAAAAAAAAATTGCTGTAAACAACATAGGAAAAAATCTTGCAAATATTAGCACTTAAATAGAAGAAAGATATTAATAAGTGATAAGTAAATATTTATTAAAAATAAATGTTCACAAATTTATTTTTTTCTACAACAGCACAAAGATCTTTTTTTTGTATTGTTTTAAAAAACTTTTTAATTGTAAAAGATATATTAATTTTTTATTAGGCGTTAATATTTTGGTTTTTTGTGTATTATATTACACTCTGAACCGAACTCTTTTTAATATCTTTTTATTTTTTAACTATATTTTTGCTGTAGTTCAAGTTCATTAATTGCATACTTTTACTTAAAAAATGCATTCAACTTTATATTACAGCCATTACGGTTTATTTAAAATATGATACATAATTTTTTACATAAAAAGTATTCTTTAACGCATACAATGCCGTTATTTTGATACAGACAAGTTTAAATGCACTGTTTAAATGTTTTTATACACGAATTAATAATTGTTTATTTTTAATCTGCAAACAAGTTTGTAAACCAAGAATATAAAAAGTCATTACGAAAAGTATTTGCAATATTACAACCCTTAACATAAATGTGTAAGCCTACACACGTCATCTATTAAAGAGTCATATAAATATTTTAATAAAAAAATGCCACTTGACCAGGTAAGTGGATAAAACAATGCAAAAAAGTTTTATAATGTTGTACCCTTTGTGAAACCACAGCGACTTGTTCATAGTAAAGGTTTTAATTCTGTCCATTGTTTTTTTTTACAAAACGTTTAAATTGTATTTTCTGT
Source organism: Agrenia bidenticulata (assembly GCA_034694785.1). Lineage (NCBI taxonomy): Eukaryota > Metazoa > Arthropoda > Collembola > Entomobryomorpha > Isotomidae > Agrenia > Agrenia bidenticulata. Next base: position 2,358 of record JAQFYM010007371.1, read on the forward strand.
CGAAATAAATAGCATCTATATTTTAGGTTTAGCAAAATACTAAGTAGCTTTAAACACAGATACATTCTAGGTTTGACCACAGTTCTAGGTATTCGCTAATCAAAAAAACCGCAAAAAACGGTTAGAAACGTTACACACTTATATAAAAACCGATTACAAGAGTACCATAACTAGGATATATGTTGCTTTCTTGCTAATTGAAAAAAAATGCAGAAAGCAAATTTTCACAATACTTAGGCATTTTAGTGCATAGTTTATAGAAGAAAAAAAAAAGACTAACGAGCATAGAGAAGCTACATAAATAAGTATAATTCGGCAAAATTAATTCACTGTTTGGCTTTTACTTAAAAAACAATGTGTAAGATAATATATGTTCATGTCAAGTACACATTTCTTTACATTTTTTGGATTAGATGTTATCATTCCTGGAAATATCTTTTTTTTGCAAGTTTTGTTTTTATTACATTAGAATATTTCGGAATATATTACTGCGAACTGAGTAGATATATTTACTAAAATTTGATTTTAATCATTATATATAATAGATTTACGCTTAAATCGTGATAATACATAATTCAAAGAGGGAAAAAAATCACGTATCCTTGTTTGTGTGTTGTTCTTGTTATATATTGATTTCTTAACACAAAATTTGATAGTTATGTAAAAGGTCTAGATATTGAAATAACCTAAATAAAATTTACACATTAAAGATATGAATAATTATATATAGTAGCAAAATATTTACTGAAAAAAATATTTGTGAAGTTTATTTGTGCAAATAGATCTTTTTATAGGATTTTTAAAAACGTAGAACACGCAAACTTTCATATTTAAATAGAGTTATATCTGTAGATTTTGTTAGAAAAAAAAGGAATCTCGCCTGAAGTTTCACTTAACAACAATGATAAAAAGAAATAAACTTTCTGAAAAATATAACATCCAATTTTTAAAAACCAAAAAAGATTTTTTTTTTTATGTGAAGATTACCCCCACCCCCCTCGAATTCAGACGAGGAAGCTGAAAAGTGTAAAAAAATTACTATCACGTAATTTACGTGGTCGTAAAGGTTGTATTTTTTTAATGTTACTTTAATATAATTTATCTTATAATTAGCATATTCTTTAATCCGTAAGAAACAAGTACAATGAGAATAATACATAAAAATAACATTTATTGCAAGAAACCACACCAACATCTACGCATCATTACGGCCTCCGGAAGACACATGGGGGCCCGGGGGCAAAAAATTTTTTGTTAGTATTGGGGGACCCTATATTTCGTCCTGCTATAATTTTTTATAATGGAAGCAGCTGAACTTTGAAAGAAGCATAAAACAAAAAAATACGTGCATTATGCACACTTTTTAATTTTTTTAACATATTTATGGTGTCTTTTTATAAATTTTTAAATTTTATTGAGGCAAGTTCTTCTAACATACACACAAAAACATATTTTTTTCCGCACGTAATCTAAAAAAACATTTAAAAATGTTTTATTGCTTAACGTTTTTGAAACCCGCCTTACCCCTCGTTGTAATCGACACAAAAACTATAGATCAGCATGCTTCTTTCAATTGTTTTGGTTATAAAACTAATTCGTGCAATTTTGTATAATTAACATATTAATTTGTACATTCGGCTGGTTTTTTTAATATAATTAGATTTGGGTTATAATTTTTAACTATAAAGGCCAAAAACTATAATACACGTACGTCAACAAACAATAACATACATATAAAAATTATGTACAAGTACCAAAAACTTATAAAAAGCAACCGTGCATGATATTTTGGAGTTAAATACAGGCTTCACAGCCGAAAAAGTTTTTTTCCGTAGAACAAGATTCGTTAATTTCCGCAAAAGGGGTCATACATGCTACATTAAAAATAAAAAAACCTATTTCAACGAAGAAAAAAAACTTGATTTAATGCTTCTTATTTATTTCGATATAATGGTTTTTATTCGAAATTGGCTTAGAAGAAAACGAACAATGCCTTAAGCAAATTAATAAGTGAATCGTAACTATAAAACCAAAAAAATCCTTTTTGTAAAAAAAGAACTGTTTGCGTTATGATGTGCAGCTTAAACCTTTGTTGTTGTATGCTTTGTAATAGGAAACCTCATTCCACTGGTATTGTATCCCTTTTTATTACAAAATAAAATTTTGGCCAAGAGGATTCTGGTTTAAAGCATGTTTGGATCTCCAAAAAAATATGTCTGGGTTACAAATATAATGCAACATTAAAATTTATGCCGTGCTGATCTTAACAACACGTCTTTTATACAACTTATCATGTAAAATCTTTACAAAAATTGTTTAACAGGCATTTATAATAGTAGTGCGCATAACTGTATATAGGTAGTAATTTTTTAACGTATTTACATAATTACTTCTGGCTGTTTTGAAGCATGAACATTTTTTTAAAACTGTATTCTAAAGTCAGACGTAAAAATTGTCTGAAGTTTTCATGTATAATAGATAAAAAAGACAAGTATATTAGATACATTACATACAAAAGCAAAGTTTATTGTCTTTATTTGTATTTAAAAAGCGTTTTTTAATTAAAAGGCAATATACTAAAAAAGTAAAATTTCAGCTATAAAAACGCAGAAGCACAAAAAAGGGATTGCGACATACATTTAAAGAGTTTTCATCTTTACTACTCTAAAAAAATATATACAATAAAATACAATTTAATATGGAAAATATAGAACAAATCGACTTTGTAAAAAAAATCGACTTTGATATTAACAATATAAACAGATAAAAAATAGTTACATGTTATCAAGTGCGTACTAATGTAGAAAAATATAAGTCTGCTCTTGGCATTTTGTTGTTTATGTTTTGGATGGACAAAAACTTTTTATGGTAAAGAATAGACTATTTATGCTGAGTTTAAGTATGTAAAAATGTTTTTAAATAAGGAAACCTTAGTATGTAAAGTTTTTGCACTGAAAAACGCTTTTTGAATTCAAAAAAAACAATAAAAATTTTGTCAGTCGTATTTGTTTATAAACGACATGCATGATTTATAAAATAACTGACCAAAAGAGTTTTTGACTATAACCTATGAAAAATTCAGACAAAATTTTTTTAGGTCAAAAATTTGTATATAAAACAACCCCAAAACACGGGTATAGCTTTTTTATATAAAAAACGCCCTGAATATACGGACATTTTAAAATTGACTTTACTGCAAGTTTGACGTAATAAAAAGCAACTGGTAAAATAAAATGCTCCCATTCGTACATCAAAATAGACCTTAATAAACTGATCATTATTTCTATATAGTTTTTTGCAATTCAAATAAGTAATTTCTGTTTTATTGCTGTAGATAGCAAATAAAGATTATAAATATTCTTCGAAAGATTTTTTTTTAAAGTTAAGACATGACTTAAAAAAAAACAAGATGCTTCCTTAATAAACGTTTTTCCGTAAAAAATTTGCATTAAGTATTGTAAAAAGAAAAAGCAAGCTTATCCCTAGAACATGATTATGTGTCAAAAAAGGTACGTAAAAGTGTTTACATTTACGACATCAATCGATGTTTTTATTATTCATGTAAAAAAAAAACGTCTTGTTTTGATCAAATTATTTCTGACATGTTTTGAAACCGATTTACATACAATATATTTTTTGGGGATATTTTACAATAATTAGTTGCACCAAACATCCCATGTTTTAATAGTTCATACATATATTTACAGGGGTAACCTACCCGAAATATATCCTTGACATATATAGTTTTTTTTAAAAGCGCAATTATTAAAGTTTAAATCTTAAAAAATCATTTACGCTAATATTTTTGCTATATTCTATGACGGTAAAAACTTACTACCAAAACGCAACAAAAAGGTTTTAATAAAAATATATAAAAATCATGGCAAGTATTTTTTGTTTGTATGAGATGTTTAAAATTTCCGTAGCACATATTTAGTAAGTTGGTTTTTCTGCCGGTTTAACCACAAATCTTCAAGTAGTTACTGGAACATTATTTTCATTAGATAAATAGAAACCTTCACAAGAAACAGAATGTATTTTTGTATTTTAAAAATCAAAAAAAAACTGGAAAACACGCAAGGTTTTTTTACTTGCGTAACTATACGCAATGAACAACATTTGTATGTTTTTCATATACACATAGCCAAAATTAACAATTTTGTCTTATGTCGGGTGTACTGAAGTACAAATTTACAAAACTAAAGCAACCGCAATTCATTTTTTGATTCTGTAACTATTTAGACCACAAAATTAAACTATTTATAATAAATGTGTATCAAAAGAATAAAAACAAGTCAATTTGTTTTTTATACGTCTTTTTTATGACCTTCTCTTGTCTAATTCTTTAATTTATTTAAGTTTTAAACAATTTATTCACAAAAGCTGACACCTAAAATTTACAAGATTGCAGACATTCATCTTGTTTTTTTGTGTTTTTACTTTGTTAAATTTTTAATTATTTGTATAGAAATCATGCTTTTTTTATACAGCCTGTATACATCTTCAGCAAAACTGTAAGTAAAATTAAAATTTGCCATGCACTGAAAAGTTTTTTTGATAATTTAATCAAATTAGAACCTATTAAAAAATTACGACCTGTGTCGAATACAAGAGTACACTATATAATATATAAATGTATAAATGCGTAAGTAAAATGGAGTATAATAGGAACTGTAAATTTCCACTCTTTCTTACAAGTAAAACACTGTGTTTCTACACACTGTGTTTCTAAACACTGTGTTTCTAAACACTGTGTTTCTAAGAATCTTTTTTTACGGTGTTTAAAGCCGTATTTAGACCTTTTTTTGTCACTTTGTTATTATTTTTAGTGCAAATTCTAATTTGGGTTCACACCGAGTTGCGGTGTACGCTTTTAAAGAGAAGAACACGTTTTTGCTGCATTAAGTACGCATCTCTTTTCTTGTTTAGCGTTTTGTTTTTGACACGGTAAAGTAAATATAACTTTCTCTACGCTTGTATTTGTATATATTACTAATAACCTGTACATTTATTACATATTATTATACTCATATGCAAAAATAATACCTTTATTGATAAGTATTTTTATATGCGTATTGCAATTTTTTTTTCGGTTTGTATATCAAGTTGGTCACAAATAGAAGGGAACCCGTCATTGTTTTAACGCATAACTGGAGTGTAAATTATGAACTGCTTACAAAGAAATGTTTCTTATTCATAATGACGTCATTTAAAAAAATAATATTTTATATTGATACTATATTTTTTGCAAAAAAATTGTTAAAAGTAATACCCCTTTTTATCCGGGTTCCAAGGGAAAACCCCCTTATCCCTTTGCGGAGGCTTTGACGACATGCATGCTTTTTGTTTCGTAGTGTATATGAAATCGTTATCTTCATTGTGCGGAATTACATAAAATATATGTTAAAGTTTTTTGTAGTAATATAATATTGTTTTTTTATTGCATTGTAATCGTTTCTATGCAACAAACAACTTTGGCGATCGTAAGATAAAATGGAGTATTTAGGCCGCTGCGCGTTAAATGCAAAAAAAATAGTCTCTATTTGTGTATGAGTGAATGTTTTATTAGATGATTTAATGACGTGATCTGAGATTTTGCATCGTTTTTTTATTGCTTGTTTCTATATGTATTTTATTGCACTTAAAAAAAAACTTGGTTTGCTCTGGTACCTTCGCTTTGACTCTGTAAAGCCCATATTTTTTTTTTTGCGCAATTAAAAAAAACAAACCTAACTCAAAAATAAGCCATTTAAATTTTAACGTTACTGTTTTGGTTTATTTATGACACCAAAAATAATAAATAATTTCTATATTCTATTTGCCACACAATTTGTTTTTTAATGTTTTGATATTCACTCGTAAATTAGAACTTAAATTACAATCTTTGACGAATAAAATGCATAAAACATCTATCTTTGATCTTACAACACCGCAAATCACCGTAACAGAGCTGTCTGTTTATATTAGAGACCTTTGCATTGGCGTTTTCGCGAAAAAGGCTGTTACTTTTATATAAAGGTCCAAAAAGATATCACCATTTTAAAAATAAAATGTTTTCGTATTGTAACCGTCAAAATCTAAGGTTTATATATATTATCTAATTGTTATATATTAGCAGAAAAATTTTATTAAAAAAAACATTAAGGAAAGCGATATTTCTAATTTTAATGAGCTTAGCTAAATATTTTAAAATGTTTTTTATTGTATGCTCATTTATAAGTCGCTTAGTATAATAATTTTTAACAACGCTAAAAATAAGAAAAATTATATTTAAATGCGATATATTTTATCAAAATATAAGTTTCTCACGTGTTTATATCTTTAAAATAATGCAAAAAACGTGCTTTTGACTTTGAACGTGTTTTATGCCTGTGAACAGAGGCACTGAAAAAAGCATAGGCCTTTGTTAAAACAAAAGAGTAATTTCCCTCCATAGTGGGCAGCAAGGCAAAAATGAAAAACTCAAAACATAAGACATGTCAAAGATTTTTAAATATTGCAGTCTTTATAGAAGCACGTATTTAAGTAAAAGATTTCGTATATTCAAAATGTTCATATTAGCCGTTGCAAGATGATTCATACATAGTCCTTCTTTTTTTTTCTTGTGTAAGCAAAAGGAAACGTAAACTACTTCAATACAAAGCAATCAATAAAAAATATGTTATCTTAAGTTAGTAATATGTTTGCAAAAGCGTGACAATAACTGTATTACCGACGGGCGTTTCGATGCTTTATTTTCTATTGCGTGACTATACTGATTAATGCATAAAAAATATAAACAGATTTTGTCAACAATGTAACAAAACAAAAAAACATTTATATAATAAAACAATTAGTTTTTGTCTTTAATTCTCATTACCCATATATCAAAAGGAACATCTATAAAATAAAGCTTTGTTAGTGAATTTTCTGTTCAGAAGCTCATAATGTATAAGGAAAAAGGGGTTTCTTTTTTGATCTTTGCAGTGTATATTTTAATCGTCTGCACAATATCTTTGTAAATACTATCGGTCAAAACTAGGCTTCGGACTATTTGTTTAAATATGGGTTATTTTTAGTAAAGGACCAAATTTACAGACAGATAAAAAAACAAAGTAAAAAAGCAATTTTATTTTTTGAAATATATAAACAACAAATATTTCATTTTTTCAACCTTTATATGCTTACGCAAATCATTTATAATATATCTTTAATTATTAAATGTCCTTTCAGCCCAAACAGAAGACAGTGGGCAGTATATTAAGCATTTATCTGTTGGTTTACATGTTAGACTATTATACTGCAAAAAAAACGCGTACCCTGGGGTTGTTTTTATAATGCTTCTTAATCTCTCTTATAAATATCTGGCATATCAATTTTGAAAAAAATTTTATATAAAATAATCTGTTCTTCGACTCCAATATTATGTGACTCTAGTTTTTTAATTGTTTAAACAAAGAATTTAAATAAAAATATAAATACTAACTTTTTTTTGAATTCTTTTAAAATATAGGAAAGGTATAATTCTGTATTCTGGAAATGTATAGAAATAAAATTTAACAAAGTACTATAATTCTCCTTGATATAAACTAAAAAAGTAATGAAAGTGCCCCAGCAAATATCGATTGGTAGTTCAGGGAATTTTAATTTGATGTATTTCGTAAATTCATTGCGAAGTTTATTATTCCTATTAAATGCCATTTTATAATATCTTACGAAATTTGTAAATTAACAAAGTTTTTCTGTATAAACTGCGAGAAAATATGCATGTCATGGCACATGCAGCTTACGTAGTACATATGAGGCAGGGGCTGTAGGCAAGATTTTTTTGTAGTGGGGAGGTGGTTATTATAAAATGGGGGCTAAAAAAAAGAACTCCGTGAAATATTTGATCATAAAAAAAAATATTTTCTTCATGTTTTAAAAAAAAATAATTTATCAAGGGAAGAGTTATGCTCAATTTTTAACCCCTAAATTTAGACCCCCCACCTTAAATTCAGGCGTAAAAAAATTTTGAAGAGGGGTTTGTCCCCCCTATCCCTTCCCTAGCTACGCCGCTGATATATGGATATAATTCTTTTAATATCACACTTACTGAAACACAGTAAGAAGCTTTGTCACTGATTA
>JAQFYM010007372.1:0-10463 GCA_034694785.1 Agrenia bidenticulata
ACTGTAAAACATCAAAAAATAAGGTTTTTAAGCCCAACTTTTGCAAAAAACACTGACTACCCCCTGGCTCAAAAATTACTGGGTACGCCACTGCTTGAAACCTATAGTCAGTAAAATACAAATAAATGCTAAAGGTAGTAACAGTCCGAACAAAAATTATTTTGTTGACTTTTATTTGTGAAAGTTTTATACATTTAAAAATTACATGTGCAATTATTAATAAGAAAATTTATTCGTTAAATACTATAAACTCAAATATAAAATTTGCATTTTGCATTTTTGCGTTGTATCGTCTATAAACTGTGCCTAGACCTTAATTTCTTAAAAAAAGTTACAAGTTTCATTCGTGTTCTATCTTATTTTACATCTATTAAAAGACATGTTTTAATACTATTTTACCCAAAAAATACGTGTTTTTGTGTCAACCTAAATGCCAGTTACGAAATTTTGGCAAAAAGCACAATAAAATAATTTAATTTACGATTCTTTGTAATGTTTTGTTTTTATTTTACCTTCGGTTTTTTTGCAAATTTCTGAGATTTCAGGAATATCCATATATCTAAATTCTCGAGATCTCACTCGCCAATTTTATTTCTATATGTCTACTCATGACTCTCTAGATCTCAAAACTGATAACTATGAGTCAAATGTGTTAATAATTTATAATATCGTTACCAAAATGTTTTTTCCATATAATTGATCGAAAAACTTCTAAAAAAAATTTTGATTATCGAAAATAAATTGCCTAGTTATTAAAATATATGCAGTTTGTAGCCATTCACTTTTAAAATTTTTAGTGTCTACTTAAAAAGTACTCTGTGTTGAAATATAAACACTTATTAAATTTAATTTGTTTTTTTAAAAATTTTAATCATCACAATTATCCCTTTTGTTACGTTTGTTTGCTATTAATTGACTAAAAAAAGCTAGTTTGTACGTTCGGTAGTTTGTTTTTCGGTAAGTTAACGGAATGTGTTGCAATAAACATTTGTTTAATAGATTTTCGCGTTTAATTTTTTGCTTAAATAATAACAACGTTTTTGGCAACATTACTTTATAAGAAAGAAAGCATGAATCTTAATCGAGGTCATAAACAGCTTCTTTTACAAAAAGTAAACATAGAATAAAAAATGTTCTCAAAACAAAAGAATAACCTTTTCATACTGGTAAACATTATATAAAAATTTTGATTGTGAATTTTTTTATAAATTTTTATTAAAAAAAAACTAAGGAGAGGTAAAAAAATTCTTCAAACTTGTCCATCTGGCGCAATTTATTTTCCATGGGGGTGGCAAGTGCCCCCGTTATCTCTCCCTGCTGTCGCACATGGGCTTTAATTTAATCTACGTATTTTTACGTGACTCGTTTTGTACCAGTATGATACTTTAATTGATATTTAACTATTTATTTTTTTAGTTAAATTTGTCAAAATTAATTTGCCAAAAACAAGAATTTTACAGTAAAATTTTCGTTCGCTGTAAAATTTTTGGCTTTCAAAATTACCGCAATAAAATATATAAAAACGGATATCTATACATACAATCAATACTATGCATTGATGGGGCTTCTTGTTTTTTATTCGCATTTATTTGATAACAAAAATCATTTTTTTTAGTTTTTTTTTTTTCTAAAAAAAATTAGATAAAGAATGATGATTTATGAACATAGTTTTAGTCTGTCTACTTTTTTAATTGTTTTTTTTTGCGCTTATTTGTATTTTTTTATAGTATTTTTCAGTTTTAAGGGTTATTTGAATTGTTGTTGATAACAAAAATAAGGTTTAAAATAATACTGTGGTTTATTTACGTTATCTTAATCTTTTTTTGTAATTTTGAATACAATCGCTTTTATTGACTTTCCGCTAATTTATCAGTAGAACGAAAATTTTACGAATACAGAAATTTTACAGAACAGAGGAACCTACGAACAACTTTTTGTTTTTTTAGAACCTGGGAATCTTAAATCCCGAGATTGGGAAACCCACGTAAATATAATACGGTTTGTGAAAACTGTAATACAATGAGACATTGGGAAACCGCCTAAACAATGGATGGTTGTTTATTCAAAACTTAATAATCTCTAAAATTCAAACGTTAACAACTCACGTCAATGCCTTTTTTTTGTTACAATATATAAAACAGATCAGTCGTAAGTTAGCATTGAATTTAATTTTAAATGCTTTTTTCTTTTTTAAAAAAATAAAAAGTTTATTATTTTTAAATTCATCTTTAAGTTTTTTTTTATTAATTTTAATTTTATAATTTTAACATTATTTCACTTTTCATGTTCTGAATCCTGAATGCAATGAACCACGTAAATGTGTACAAAACTTTATTGATTACCGTAATTTTAGTTTTTGGCCGGTTTTGTTTGATACTGCAAAGTTTTTGACATTTCTAATATAAAATCGCGTTTTTTGTTTTTTTTCAGTGTAACTTTTTGGGTTTGTTCTTTTTTTTGTCGTTGTCTGGTTTTATTTTGTAAGTTTATGTTTGTTCTGTTTTTCATAGTGTTTATCGTTCTCAAAACTTGTGTTTCCTAATATTAATCTACGTTTTAGTTTGCAATTTAAAACTTTTTCTTTTTTTAATTATTCAGAGCGTGTTTTTTTTTTTACTCTTGGGTATTTTTTTTATTGTTTTCCGGGAAAAAAATTTCTTGGAGCCAATTCCCAGGAATTGCTTCACGTAATCAAAAAACATAAATTGTATATAAATGTAAAATCCTGGGAATAAAAATACCCCAATAAAGTCTCGGCTTTGAAAAACCCAGTGTAAAAAAATACAACATAAAGATTCTTGCAAAGTAAAGAACATAAAATAAAACATGTAAAACCACATTCAAAAGAGTATAAAAATAGTAAAAGCGAATTTATTATAAAATCGGGTAAGAATATCAAAAAAAAATGTATAAAAAACGCTTACTACTTAATTTAATTGATATTTTACACATTTTGTTCTTAATTTTATTTTTTCGAGAATTCTTTTACAAAATATAGATTTTAATTCATCATTTATACAAAATAAATCTTTTAATATGAACTATTTTTTTACTTAATTACTGCGAATATACCTCTAAGCATTTTAATTCCAGGGTTAGAAAAAAAACCAGCGTACTTTCTTAATCTTCTTCTTATTTTGTCTCTCTCATTAAATCGAAAATTCAAAGGAATATCAAAAATAATTAGTGATAGTCGAAGGATAGAAAAAAAAATTTTTCATTTCGAAAAAGTTGAATGTCTTGTTTTTAAAAGATATGTACGGCTTTATGCCTAAATAATCGTTAAGAAATAATATTTTTTTACCTTGAAGTTATAAAGACATATTTTAACGGGACACCATATTCTATACGACATCCCCCGTACACTTTTTACAAGAAATGGCTGACCATTATTCCGCTTTAGCTGTTCCAATAAAGTTATGTAAATGTGGGCGGGGTTTATTTTTGTCTTTTCTCTATATTGGCTATAATGATAAAATATGGCAATAAAAATAGTATTACGATAATTAATGTACCAAACGCCTATTGCTGCTTTATTTATATATATATCCTTTTTTTGCAAGTTTAAAAACATAGTTGGAATGATAGAATCAGTTTTTTAGCCTTTATTCTGTTTGAATATTTGTCAACGAGCACGGTTCGTACTATTTATTACATATTTTTACACATTTTAACTGTAATTTTTATAACATTTTCTACATATCTGTAATCGGCTACTTTTAGTTTACATATTTAATTTTATTATATCATTTTATATTTTACAGATTCACTTAAACCTGTAAAAATTATAATTTTATAATTTTATTATTTATCATGATATTGAAAAATGTGAGAAGCATTATACTGCTGTATCGATTATTATTTGGAAGTTTGTACGCAAAATTACGTTTAATTACAGAAATGCCTCAGTTTTTTCATATTTTTGTAATAAGAACTGTTATTATCTTACATAATATATACTAATACATACCTATTGTCAACATGTATTTAAATTTAAATCTACTGTCATAAACAACCTTTTTAAGCTAAAAATACTGTTTATTACATGATTTTATAGTATTTTCATATCAGATGCCTAATAAAAAAAATTCGTGTACTTAAACTTTGAATCGCTTATTTATAGCTCTTTTGGAACTTTTTTGTCCTAGCGACGTAAAGGAAAAACATATAATTAGATTTTTTAATATTCAACTAGGTCAATTAAAAATACAAATATCGCTTTACTTAAATATTTTTAATAAAATTCATTTACCTATATTTTACAATCCGCTTCTATGTTGCATTTATTTTTTCCAGGTCGTTTGCAATATGGGAAAAATATATAAACATTTTCCATTCATAATGGCTATATATTGTATGGCCATTATGAAAGAGGTTCATTTTTTTTCGGCACCGTTGATCATTTTGTTAGATCATAAATAATTAAATCTAAGATAAATAAAATTGTGCTAATAAATTATAAACGAAATATTCAATGATAGTGGTTCAAAGCCAGAATTCCGAAAACTTTCATGCCGAAAACGATTATTTTTGATTTAATAGTTAATATAAATTTAAATTGCGATAATTACATGAATACCTTTCAAATTATATTATATAACTTTTCACCATTCGTATTGGTATATTCTTTTCAATAATAATTTTCCCTAAAGGACTCTTCATAATCACAATGAGCATTGTAATTTTGAGTGCAAGCTTACCAAATAAAACGATATAAATAAGTACATAATTTCTTTACAATAAGAAGTTACTTCATTTAAAAGGCATACAAGAAATTTTTGACTTAGAAAACTAAAAAAATATATTATTTAAAAATTGCATTATTGTGCTTTATACCAAAAATTTAATAAAAGAATCAGACAAGAAAATCCGAAAAAATATTTACAATTACAATTATAAAAAATGATAAAATTTGTATGGAAGCGTCGATAAGTTTATTAGTTGTTTTGCTACGGAAATTATGTCTAATGACTTGGGCAAAACTCTGCAAGTTGTTTTTTTACTCTTAACTACAACAAGCTTATAGTTATTTTATGCTGCATCTATACAAATATCGTTTTTCTATCTCTTAATTCATGTTGGATAGTCAGACGTCATACAGTTCGAATAGTTGAACACAATATTTTGATTTTATCGGTTATATATAAAATATTGTTTATTGGGAGTCTATGAGTATTTCTATTTCCATAATCCTTTTAATTAAACCATTGATTTTTTATATTATTTTAATTTTTAATCTTTTGGCGAAATAACCTGATCAAAATACTTTTCGGCAAATAGGATTTTGGGATTTCGGAACTCCACTAATAAAAATATTTTTTTTTTTCGAATATAGCTTTTGCAAAAACTTTTGTTCGGAATTACATAACTAAAAACTAAATGCGCTTTGGTGCTTCGAATATACTACATCGATGTATATCTTGTTTAATTACTCAATTACTACCTTGATTTTAAATTTATTTCATCTTTATCTTTATCTTTTTCTTTTTATCTATGATTGTTTTCTGGTTATCTTTCTTTGGATTTTCCCAACGTTATCTTAAAGGTAAATACAAATAAAATTGTACAGAGTGCGTTAAGATTGTAAAATATATATTTTTTAAGTTTAAATGTATTTTTAAGCTATGTTTTATACATATTTTTGTAATATTTTTATATATAAAAATGTATTTTTTCCTTACACTGTAATAAATTGGTGTTTTGACTTTATATTAATTTTTGGTAAGTTTTCATTTTTTTTTCAATTTCTAAATCCACAAATTATAGGAGTAGTAAATATATTTGAATCAATTTTTTTGTAGTGGTGATTGTATGTCGACTCTATTAGTTCTTAAAATATAATTTTGCATATTTTATGCAACTTTAAATAAGTTTTTGACATTCATTATTTCACAAGTTATTATACAACCAATATCACTATCCTGCTTGTCAAAAACATAAGTAACGTGTTTTGTAAAATCTTTATGGTAGTATTTTTGTATTTTTACGACATATAATTTTTTGCTTTCTTCGGTTTGTTCTGTAAATTTTGTTACACTTTTTCTCTATTTTTTATTTTTATTGCAATCTTTTTTTTTTGTTTTTTAACTAAAATTGATTTTATATTTTTGATTATTTATTTTAAATATAAAAAAGATATTAGGTTTGACCAGGTTTTTTTATCTAGTAAAGATTAGATTATATATATAATAATTATTTTTTTTTATATAGTAAATTACAGATTTTAAATATAAAGATTTCAAAACACTTTTTTTTTTCTTTGTATGTTTTTTTATTTTCCTTAACCTAATATACTCATGAAAAATGCGAGCACTACTAATTCTATTGTATGACGAAGACACAAATGAAAGAGAAAATTATAAATTCATATATAATAACGACAGGCAAAACACTCTTATTCTTTTAGCCCCACAGGAGCCATCAAGTATTTAGAATGTCATACGAACAATTAGTTTTATTCTCAAAGATGTTTTGAATCTATCAGTAAGACCCATCAAAAACTAAAAAATAAAATTACATATTTTTATTTTTTATATACCACATAAAAGCACCCATAGAAAATTAAGGTATATTAATTGGTTTCTAAGTCCACGATGTTTACAATAGTAGATAAAAGTAATTTTGAGTTTTCCTTTGAAATAGCCGAAAAAAAAATTTCTTTGCCTAACGAAAAAGAATTGCTAGATTAATATAAAATCTCAAGAGAGGAGCAATTATAAATGAAGTATCTTACCATTGAAGGAGGCATATTAAGATTTACGCACCCAAAAATTCTAATCCGTTTATTTTTTTTAATCGAAAAGGATACTTTCCCACTAATTATTTATGTGTGGTGGATGCAGACTAAAAATGTTCGTTCTTTTTTTACATACATGTTTTGACAGTCTCATGATGCAAGTATATCTAGAGGTTCAGCGTTCGTATTTTTTAATAAGTATTCCAGCAGGGTACTTTTATTATAAGGGCCAGTGCTTTTGCAAAGTTCCCAAACCTTAAAATAACAGAAAATACACGGAAAAATTAATTATGTGATAAAGACAAATATGAAATAACAAGACAAAGAATTGTGAACGATAATGCTTTCGGGATATTAAAAGGTAAGTGTAAGTTTTTTACGACATGTATTAAAAATAGTGAGAAAGAGGCGTATGTAAAAATATTTGTTGTCGCATGCTTAATTCATGATTATCTAAAAAATAAATAACCTTAAATTGCGTAATTTTGTATTTTTTCTTCATCATATTCATGCGCGTTAACATATTCGTGCCTATATTCTCAACATTTTTGTTAATTTGTAGCGTATCTTGTTATAGAATGCCAAAATCTACATCAAAAATATTCTTTGTTCTCTAATTAACATTTACGGTCGCATTTGTTTTGTTCTTCGTTAATTAAGATAAAGATCATATTTTTTTTATAAAGTGCTTTTTTTTTCTTTTCCTTCTAAGTCTTTTTCGATACGTGTTTCTCAGTTTAAATTTTCCTTGTAATACTTGTAGATTAAAGAGTAACAAATTCAACTACCTCTTCATTTTTTGAATCTTTCTTTTTTTTGATCATCATCATCCTCTTTTTTATGTCGTTTTTATCCATGTTTCAATGACTCTTTTTGGCTGTACTCACATGTGCTTGGTATTATTATTTTTTATAATATTCCAATAAATACATTTGCACGCTCCTTACCTGTTTTCCTACTCTTACAAAAAAAGTCTTGTATGAAATAAGCAATCCGTTGTAACCTAGTCTAACAGCCACATGCTGTTCTCCACGCTTTAATTGTGCAGCAATTTCTACCCACAACTTCTGAGTGGCCTTTGGATTGCCAAGCCTGCCTGAAACTTAGTTAACATTTTGTGTAAATGGGAGTTTCTTTTAAAATCCGTTGCTATTTCAGCATTCCAATTTAATTGATCGCCTATTTGAAGAGGTAAGAATTAAAAGGTAATAATATTTTCATGGGTATCCGGAAAAGATAAAAAATATTAAATGTATAAAAATTTTTTAATGTATAAAATTTACTGGACACATTTATCACTATATTTTTTATATGATAAAACTTTTTATATATAAAAAATAAGATTTGTTTTTTTAAAAAGGAAATAATAGAAATAATCCATAGATCATATTGTACAGACAAAGTAAAACACAATTTTTGTACTAGAATTTATTTTTTTTGTATTTAGCGACAGAAAAATAAATATTTTTTCGAAAACTTTTTATATATTAAAATTTCTGGACACGGCTATAATTAAAAAATCACTGACAGAAAAATGTATATAAATAATAACGCATTCTATTATACAAAATGACAATCGCTATGTATCGGCCCATAAAAACAGTTTTAACAAGTAGAATAAACAAATTAAAGATTAAAGAAATCATACGAATAGAATGCACAGTAATTTTAGAATCCTTGTTAAAGAAAATACGGCCATGCGTATATATAAATTATTTGTTTGATCTTTTGATTATATCAATACGGAAATCAACTTGTTCCTTCCGTATTGACAACGAGCTTTCAAAAATATCAATACATCAATTGAAAACCGAGTGTAATGAATGTAAGCAAAAATATAACAATTTGAAAATGAATTTAAGTCGAGAAATATATTCAAATATAGTATATAAGTAGAAAAAAGGCGCTTTTTAACTGATCTGAAGATTTCTTTGCGTCGTGCTCGTGTACGAACTTGCCACAAATTCCAAGATACAGTGGATGCTGAAAAACACATAGATTGAACTAAAGCTCTAAAAAAAATTTACCCATTCGGTAAACTTACGTATAATTTGTATGTGATTAACTATGTGATACCTTCTTAGTACGGTATACAGAATATAAACCAAATAGAATGTTACAAAAAGTGCGGTGGAAGCTGCGGTGAAAGTTCCTACAATTCTTTATGAAGTACTCTTACATTTTAGTTTAATCAATTACCCAACGTGTGTTATTCAAAGAGAACTTAAGCAAATTTTCATAGATACGTATATTTTTGAAATAAAAGCAAGCCTGAAAAGGATTATCCATCATTTCTTTTTTTTCGATAAATATTTCATTGCAAAAAGCAAAATATTACTGAGGCCACTAAACTCTTAGAACTTTAAGATACTTACATGATGCTACAAGAACTAAGATCACAAATATTCTATTTACCATTAAAAGGTACTAAGGGTAAAAATAAAACTGAAGATGATATACATATAAGTAATACAACCAATATACAAGAAATATAAATTACTTAAGTAACGATCATTCGGTTAATTGTCTAGATTAATGCATCTTTGTTCTTATATTATTTTGTCGTGTGTTGTCGTCTATATTTTGCCAAAAGTCTACGTTTGACGGTATAAGTGGAATGAAACTGATTGGTATCTTTTAAGTTGAATGAGTTAGAAGACAAAAATGCTATTATTTTTTTATATGAGTAATAATAATATTTATAGTGGTTGTATGGTACTCAGAGCTTCTAAGAAATGTATTGTTTAACGTATTGTAAAAATTTTTGTTGACGACAAAGATTAAACTCTATCAATATTATTGATTATGTAATAAAACTAAAAAATGGTCTTTAATTTACTTAAAAGCAAAAAAAAAATCCACAATAAAAAACTGTAACGAATAACTTTCGTGTCAAAACTGTTAAAACAAAACCGTCTGAAAACCAAATATATATTTTTAAGCGATCTTTACATCCGAAAAGTTATAAAAATAAAATAAATCTATACACGTGCAGACAGTGGGGTATATAGCACGAACTTTTCATCAAATTTAGAGGACATTATGTATCTGGAATTCGTTTTTTTTTTGTTTCGAACATCTTTGATAACTTGTATAGGCCGACCATTATTGACTTTGGAGATTTAAAAATTTTCTCTAAATTACATTTCTTTTCGGTGATTTTAATGAAAAAAACAGAACAAAAATATAAAATTATGAAGATAAAGAAGGTCAAAAAAAAAAGACCAATATCGAAGCATCCATAAAGACATATTGTATGATTATATTTATAATACTAGAACAGTTCTGTTGTTTAAAAATTTTGCATCTGTAGGGCTTTGCACTAATCGAAATTCCAAGTTGACAGGCAACAAAGCGCTCTTACAGCTAAATACTATAAAAATTAATAACATAGGGTAAAAAAAAACAATTTGAACACATTTAGGCCATAATGTGTGTTATCCATTTTGTTTTCATATTTTCCTGAATCAAATTATCGCAAATCTCGATAACATTTTCCAAATGTATACCCTAAATTAAAAGTTATAAGATCTACAATTTAGTATACTTACAATTTTATATGATTAAATCAATAAGTTATACTTGTTTTATTTTTCCGATATCTCTAAAATTTGCGGAGATATCCGATTTTTTTTGCCCTTCCCTTAAGAAAACATCCGGGCTTTAGTGGCGTACCCAGGGGGGATGAGGGGGGGGGGGGGTTATACCCCCCCTTCAGGCAAATTTT
>JAQFYM010007373.1:0-10462 GCA_034694785.1 Agrenia bidenticulata
GAACAAATGCGCCGCCTGAGACGCATTGATGAAATAACATGCAAAATGTCATACCAGGAATATATTGAATTTAGTGAATGCCGCCAAGCCAGCTTCACATTTAGGAAAAGTAGGAAGTTCAGGGAGTTCTTGGCACAAAGCGAAAGATTGAGAGACGATCTAATGGATGTACTTGGATTTCTGGGCTATGAAATGGTGGGCGATATTGTGGAAGAAGGCCTGAAAATTAAAGAGCAAAAAAATAGAAAATGTAGTCGAAAAGGGGCTCTTTGGAACAGAAGACCGGAAGGGCCTGGAACTGTGTGATGTTTAAGAGGCATGCAGAAGATTGATGATGAAGAATTGTTGCCTACATTAACTTGTAAGTCACGAAGAATTGGTAGCTATATTTTAAGCATACTATGTTAAATATGCTTTTACATATATTTTTTTAGGCTTTTTTGAATTTAAATATTTGTTTACTGCCTTTATTAAGTTTTAAACAGAATTTCTTCAATCCTCTCATGTGGCTGCTATAATTTTTACTGTTTAAATTTACAATTTCGGTAAAAAATTTATTTTATGAGAGCAGTCTTTGTTGTTTACGGTATATTTAAAAGGTAAAAACGATTTTTTAAATAAAATATTGTAAATTACAATAAAAAAAAACATCCGATCCAGGATTTCCACTTTTATAACAAGTAGAACATTATGTGTAATCTATCCCCCTGGACTGTCATATTAATTATGCATGTAATTTTATAATAACTGTGCGAGTGCTTTTTTCCATATTCCTATTAGCATTCAACTTTAAAAATGATATATTTTTATATTTTCGCTGTTATATCAATACGATAAATTCTATTTATATACAAATAGAATATTAAAATATCAGGTCATGCGGAATTTTTACCCGCAACATCTAATAATGGATTAAATATAAAAAATGATTTTTTTTTTGGGTTTTAAGTTTGATTTTCTAAAATGAAAAAATAATTGGTTGATTTTTCCTATACATATTATAAAATTTTATTGTATAGCCAAAATTTCTATGAGAAGCTTCCTATTGTCACCCATAATACAATAAAATGCGACTGCTAAAATATTTTTGCCCGGATATAATACTGTTTCATCAGTTTAATATCTTTTCATTTATATAGAAAACAAAAAAATAGCCTTATTATTTATTGCAACTACCAAAAGTTACAAAAATGTAAACACCGGGGAATCGAATATTTCCGTCCTTATTATATAATTATTATCTTTTTGTAGAACTTACCATTTTAAATGAATTTGTAAGCCACTAATAAGGTATAGTAAATTAGCAAATATGCTTAACTATCTAAATAAAACCAATTATAATGCAATTTTTTTTTGGTGATTATAAAAAGATGATAGCTAGCAATTATGCTTTGCGTTTCATATTTGACTGTTGTATTAATGTTCTGGATAAAAAACATTTTGCGTGTAAAAAATGTGTTATAACCCGTTTAAAAACGATTTCTGTTAGAAAACATAAATCTGCATAGTACCTCACTTTCTGGTGCACAAAATCAACAACTAAAAATACGTTTTCGGCTTTATTCAAATAGAAAAACCTAAAAATGGGTAACTTTGTTATATTATTTATCATTGCATATTATAAGATTTTCTGTAAATTTATTGGTTTAGACGGGTGTACTAAAAGGTTTTTTATTGTTATGTTCTTCCTAGAATTTCAACATATTGTATACAGTCACAAAAAATTTAATGATGTGATACTTTTGGTATTTGAACATACTTTGTAAAATAATATCTTTAATTTATATGCTACTAGGCTTTTTCTTTATAATTTAAGGTTCGAGTTCTTGTGTTTATTACATAATATTTAGTTGCATAAATCTTTACTCTAATATCTTTTATTTTCCGTACAAGATAAAAGATTTCAGAAATGTTCTTTTTTCTTTTTCTTTATTCTGTTTTCGTTTCATATAATTTTCTTTTTACCCCATTTTCAAATGGAATCATATTTAACTGGACAAAACATAAAGCTACTTGAAAACAAAGACATACCTCTTTTATTAAATGACAAGAATGAGATTTATAGACTTGGATCTAGTGAATCACTTGAGCTAGTCCGAACGATAACGGAAAATGTGGTTATTAAACATCTTGGGGATGAGATTTTTTGTATGGAAAATAATAAGATCATGAAATATGTGGATTTTGAAAAGAATGAAACAGTTGAGATATCCAATTACACCGAAGAGAATGTTATCGATTTCTATATTTTAGGTGAGAAAATCTTTGTATTACAAAAAAATGATGATGCGCTTATGCTAATTGATCTAGCTGAAAATGAGACTATAAAGACAGTAAAGGAGTGTGATCTATATAAATATGATGCTAACTATTTCTACTTTTATGAGAATGAATATATCAAACAATTTGATATGAATTCACATAAAACGAAGAAAATACTTAAGCATCCTAAGTGCAAGCATTTTACAGTCAAACATTGTTTATTAGTGGCCTGTGATAAAAATATTATAACAATTTATTATATGGATACAAATGAGAAAAGAAGCTATCAATATCATTCAAAAGAGATTGTTTATTTATGTATCGAGAATAATTTAAGAAATATTTATAGTGTTTGTGAAGATAGTAAGATTCTTCAATATAACATTAAAACATCACAAAAGAAAGTTATTATGAATTATGATGATAAGTTCTGTCAACTCTTACTGAAGGAAGAGTTAATATATGTATTAACAACAAGCAGTCTATATGTTTATGACAGAATGACAAAGGTAATTAAAAATAGATTTTTGACGATTGACAAATCGTTCAAAATGATAGGAAATGAAACAAGTGTAGAGATCGTTGAGGAAAAAACAGAGTCGGATATCTTGCCAAAGAGTGCAAAAAGATTTAAGAAGGTTGATGAAATGGCATATATTGCAGGAGCAAAATGCAGTGATGCACATGTATTCTGTAAAAATAATACGTTTTATTTTATTGATACTGAAACTAATTCGCTCACAAAACAGTATAATTATAGGAAAAATGTAGTCAAAGGATTTATGCACGAATCTAAACTTACAGTCATTTCAGTAGTTGACACAAGAAGGAAGGATGATAGAACATATTTATTAGAAGTTATAAAGACAGATCAGGATAAGTTTTCAGTTGAATTTAGTTTTAAGCTCATAATGGACCCAACAACAATAAAGAATATTATAGTGGATGAGAATAATGTTATCAAGATATTTAAAGAAGATAGGATACACATTTATGAAAGAAGTGGAAGATTGCAGAAAATAGAAAAGGACGCTTCACCTGTTGCGGATGTAACTGCATAAAATATTAATATTCAATGATTATTAAATGGCATCTTAGCAGGCGTTATTTTTATTTAATTTTTTAGTAACATTAGACAAATAAAAGAAACTGTAGAACGTCAAAAAATAAGGCTTTTCTTTTGTTTATGGGGTCTATTTATAAGTGGTCTTATTTCGAATTTAAAATACTAAAAAGTCATTGAAACATGATTAAAATATAAAGAAATAAGGTATTGGTTTATTGTTATAATCTTTATTGAGTTCCCGATTTGTTAACATATTTCAATAAGATACCAGATCTGTAGATTTCATGTATTTTATATATAAATGAAGAACAAAATGTTTGCATTGTGACTTTTACTGCTATGATCTGTCAAATAAATGATTCATTTGCGATAATTTCATTATACTTTATATCTTGGCCTCAACGTTACTTTAAATAAATCGCCCCTCCCAACAATTCCGAATATGGTATGGCCATATTATGTCAGCCTGAATTTTTATTTTCCCCCATAATGGCCATTATGGTAAATATGGAAGGCAAGAGATTTCTCAGAATATTTTTTTTATGGACCGAAAAAAAAACTAAAAATCAATCTTTTTATAGCACCAAAGTCAGTGATTGCGAATATGGTATTGCCAATATATGAAAAAAAAAATTTCGAAACAATAAATAATGGCCAAATATGGGAAATATGGGACAAAAATATGACCAATTAAAAGGATTTAAAATTTAAAATAAACGTGCGGTATAAAAGTGCGGTATAAAAGTGCGGTATAAAAGTGCGGTTTAAAAGTTCGGTATAAAAGTGCAGTATAAAAGTGCAGTATAAAAGTGCAATATAAAAGTGCGGTAAAGAAGTGCACTTACAACCCAGGGTTAATGAATATTTGAACAAAGAACAATTAAAAGATTTGTTAGTCAGTTGGCATATGTTTATAAAAAGAAAACTACAAACTTTTAAATTTTCTTATTATTTTTTTACTAGTTAACTAATTCTCTGGTTGTTCAATTTCAGTCATCATTGCACAGACATCATTCAAACTCCAAAGACTATGATTTTCCTTTAAAAACATCAGCATTTCGAAATTCCTTGGGGACATATTTCTTCTTAGAATTGCAAGAGCTATTTTAGATTTGGAAAGAGTCGTTCGCACATATTTAATGTACCAGGAATATTTTTTAAGTCTTCATATTGAGATTCACATGTCTTTCTGGTATTAAGTTATGATAATATTGCATCTGCAAATGCTATTCCCGTGATGTTGAGTTCCAATGGTGCATTATTTTCTTCATTTTTAAAAAATGTTTAGGTAGATTTTCTTTTATCATCAGTCAAGTGCATTTCATTTTCTCTTAAGATTTTAATTATAGCATTTTCAAAAATAGGCGAATGCGCAATTGGTGCATTTCAAGATAATAAGTGCTTCATAATTGGGAATTCATTACATACAGCACTAAAGAGGGATCTTATCTCGAGTAAACTAAGTTTTGATTGTAACTTCTTTGAGACTGATGTTAGAAAAACATAAAAGAAGACAACTTGATTATCTCAATATGTTCCAGGTCACTAGGCAAGTATTGAGAACATAAACTATCAGTATTATCTAAAAATGGCCTCAATTCCAAATATTTTTTAATCATGCCAAATTTATTATCCCACCTGGTATCATTGTATATTTTAGGCGCAGGTTCCGTTTTTGTTCATAATTTCCCTCTTTGCTTTAAAGAATTTAGGAATATCGTAGTCCTCTTGCACGTGCAATTGAAAAACTATATTTCTCTAATACAAATGTTTGTACTGCCAAGTTTTATCGATGCGAGGCACAACCTATCATAGGAATCTGTAGGATATTAGCCATAAATTTACTTGTTGCGCAATTATCCCCGACTAAATATACATAGACGGTATATTTCTTTTGTAATATAATAAAATCCCGCGTGCATAATCAACATGACTTGCAGCACTTAGATCGTATTCATCACACAATGGGCTTTTAAAAGAAGTATGGGATCTGTCGTTTGGGTAATGGCATATAGGTAAATGGTGTGCATACCAGCATCAGTCCACACGTCATGCGTTTCTGCAAATTCTTTGTAAAACGGTTTCTATCTATCTTTCCAAGTATCAATCAACTTATGGGTTTGTTCCAATGTTTCATCATCAATTTTGCCTAACTTGCTATATTTACAATATTGCGTATCTGAAAAACACAAAAATGGCAACTAAATCTTTTTTGTTAAATGATCAAACCATCCGAACACTCGTATCTCTTTCTCTTTTGCCACAAAAAAATTTAAATTAGATAGGCCTAAATTTGTTTGCGTCATTATAGTCTCCCAGTCGCCATGTTCTTCATCGATGTGCTTAATTAAATAAGTATATCCTTTGGAAAAATCCTGTTTTCCTGTGAAGAACACATTTTACATTGATATAACGTTTCTTCAAGGCAGAAGAAAAGAAATTGAATTCTTTAGGAATTGCTAATTGTCATTTCTAGGGGGGGGATATGGGTAAAATATTGAACATTGCGGCCGCCCATAATGGAATATATTGTATGGCCATATATGGTAATGTTCATAATTTTGCCGCAGCCACTGTCAAAGTCTAGTAAAAGCAAGTGCTAAAACGATTTTGCGTATTTTAAGCAAAAAAAAATATTTATTTGTATGC
Organism: Agrenia bidenticulata; assembly: GCA_034694785.1. NCBI lineage: Eukaryota > Metazoa > Arthropoda > Collembola > Entomobryomorpha > Isotomidae > Agrenia > Agrenia bidenticulata. Next base: position 5,978 of record JAQFYM010007373.1, read on the forward strand.
ACAAAGTCAATTTTTTGATAATTTACAATATTATTAGACATATTTTTTATAAAGTAAAAAACACCGGGAACCTAAAAAATACAATTTTACAACTGTCAAGATTATAAAATACAATTTTTTTTTTTTTTAGTTGGATTTCCGTAGTGCGTATGAATTTTGAGAATTTAAAAAATTGGATAGATTAAAAATTTTTAATATATCAAAAGACAAATCTTTAAGATATATAGATATATCTTTACTTGGAGCCTCTATAGTAGGTTTCAACCCGTCTAGTATAGGGGCGAAAAAAGTTGAGTGCAGACCCCCCTAAATTGGGGAATTAGAAAAAAGACCACACTGAAGAGTCAAAATTATGGATAAATGAGAAAATACATGGATTCAAAAACAAAAAATTATATGTTTAAAAACTCTAACAACCCAAACCTAAGCTTGAACCTTTCCCCTAACCAAACCCTCCTCGCCTAACCAAACCATCGTAACATTTTAGTATTGATTGCTTTGAAGGAAGTAATTGGTTAGGATATAGGGTTAGGTTAGGGTTGGTTTGGTTTAATACTAAAAACATATAGTTTAAATATTTTTAAATCCATGTATTCCCTCATTTCTTGATTTTTCTTAGGTCTTCAGTGTGGTCTTTTTTGTAATGCCCTAATTGAAGGGGGGTCTTGACTCGTGCTTTTTTCCTTCCCTATACTGTAAGGGGGTTTCTCACCTACTATAGGGGTCCCAAGTATAGTAATACCGGTATATAAAAGGTTTTTGCTCTAAGTTTAAACACTCTTTTTTAAGTCAATAAAAAACTGACGACACAAAATATAAAAAAGCACAGTGGTGTTTAAAACTTAAAGAAAATTAGTCATTTTATATTTTTTTGAGTCTTTTATAGAAACATGGGAAAGGTAAAAAAAACCAAGCAACAATAAAAATATATTTAATATAATAAAAATATACCCTGACGTAATTCACTACGAGTTTTTGTTGTATAAAATGCAGACACTTAAAGGAATTGTTTTTGGTATTCTTGTAATGCTTTTTAAGCTCTTACACTATTTATAATGAACAACTGCAACGTGTACAGCTGATAAATATTTTTTTATGGTTGTATAGAGGGTCCATTTTTTACCAATGCATTCTGTAGTTCATGATAAATTAGCTGTTCAAACTTAGAGCGGACACCCCGTATAATTTTAGACACCTTTTAAAAAATAATATAAACTAACTTATGTCGTGAGAAAATTCATATAGATTGTTGAACGTATATATCAAACTATACTTTAAAACAAAATATGGACATTACTTTTCTTTTTCGGTATTTTTTATATAAAAAAAACTACTTTAGATTTTTTGTTTCTATTTTGCGGACGTTTTTTTTGTACTTCAAATATCTTGAAGATGTTTATACTATATAGATAATGTTAAAAAACATAAAAAACGTTTGAGATAAAGTTAAACGCCTTGTATTTGTATATGGGTAACGCAAATAAAAACACATTTTATAACAAAAAACGGCATTGCTGCCTATAAAAAAATAACACGATGCTTTGAAACGCTTGTACAAGATATGGTCATTTTATAAGATTTTTCATATATTTTTGTTACTTCAGTTTGAATGTCTTATACTGAAAATATAATGTAAATATAGAAAATAAATCTTCTTTTTTCGGCCATATATGGTCTGCAACAATTTTTTAGACCCGATGCGCCCCTAATTTTTTGCGTAAAGAGGCATTCTAAAATCGATTAATCGGTTATCCATATATTTGGGGTCCCTTTTAAATTTTTGGATAATCGGATATCCGGCCTATTCGGTGTATTATCAGGTTATACTTTAGAATCTATACCAGTTTTGACATTTAGGTAATGGCATCTTCAAAAACATTAATACAAAAAAGTCAATACTAGGGAGCCTTAAAAACGGATCTAATTAAGGATAGCAGTAGAAATTTTCGGTTATATAATAAAAATAAATATAAATAATAAAATTGTAATTAATTGTGCTATCAAACTTTTTAAAAATTGTGTTTTATCGTTTTATAGTGTGACTTCATATTTATAACGACTTTTTTGTAATTTTAAATAATTTGTATGTTTTGATTATTAAAAGTAAAATTCAGTTTGAACACATGATAGGCAAATCAAAATTGGTTTCCAATTTATAAATTTCTATAATTTAAAAACAGTAAAAAAAAATTATACGCATGATGCACAATTTATTTGTTATACCTACTTTACAGCAGTATTAGTTTTTTTACTTTTCCGTTTCGTAGTATAACAACTTTTTCGACAAATTTTACTGGCTATAGGTTTACTAAAACATAAATTTTATTTAGATATTAAATAAACTTTATGCAGATTGCTTAAAAAATATCAAAGAGTTTTACGTATTCATTCCTAAATGTAAAGACTGTGTTTTCAATCTTACGTCGCTCAAAGATTAGTATAAAGCTATAAAGACTATACTTAACAAGAGAAATGACATAATACTACTTTACTTCCACTTTATTAATACAAAAAGCAAAAATCCCAAATTAAGATAAACTAAAGGTACAATTTCTTAAGCAATAAAATTTATTTTATGCACAATCGTTTACAACTGGCTACTATATTCGATTATCCAAGGATTAACCGGATGCGGGTGTATAAAAGCAAATATTCGGATATTTCAACCCAAAATTAATTGGATGCCCTACGCGTAAGTACAAACACTGCCCAAAATTCGAAAAAAAAAGTAATATGATGCTTACTTAAAGCTTCTTTACTACTGAGGCGCGTAGTATACAAGGCTACTATTTTTAGGGTTTCTATTCGGTAGATAAAAAAAAAAAAAAAAGTATGTATAGTAGTTGTAGTAAGAATACTAGGTTATAGTGATTGTCTCTTACTTGGCCTTTTGCTTTACTGGTTTTTTAAGATAAACGGCCTGTCTGAGAAAATCTAATATATTAACTTTAAAACACAGGAAAATTAATAATAAAAAAATTTATTATACTACTAGAATGCACATTGATTTATCCAGAGCACTTAAATAGTTCGTATATTGTGGGTTTTTTTTTAATTAAATAGCGGTTAAAAATTTCATAATTTAGGAATCGAATATATTGGATTAATATAATATATTAAATGTCTAAATTTGAAAAAAAAAATATACACCCCAAAATCAAATGTTTTTTCTCTGCAAATAAAAATATTTCATACAGTATATACATGTTAATGTAGGAGTCATTTTTTTTAACATTTTTTATTGTTTATTTTTCTCGAAAAAAACTACTTAATATATTAGAAATCCTCAGACGAGCCTAATTTTTTAAACGAAAAATTCTTTTTTATACAGAAAAAGAGCCAAGTAGTTAACGAAATATTATTACTGTTAAGGTTTATTTAGGCAAGTATTGTATTTCAGGTTACAAAGAATTTAGCTGCATATGATATTGCCATTATTGCAAGATATGGAAACATTATTTTTAAAAAATTGGATTAATAAGATTTTGCCGCTAAAAAGATTTGTATAAACTTACATACACTGTACCCAAGGGCGGACTAACAAATTTGGGGGCCCGGGACACTTTTTCGGGAGGGCCCTTTCTTGCAAGTAATTTTTTTTTGGAAATATGTGCTTTGATCAAGGCTTCATTGAAGTTTTTTTTTCTTAACACAGATCATATGTTTTTTATTCTCAAAACAGTAGGAATAATTATAAGAAGTATACAAAGCGCAAAAGCATCATTTTTTATTGGTGTATGTATCATATTGGCCTATGCAAATTTGCTTCTAGCATTAAAACAAAATAAAAACTTTGCAATTTTTTGACAATTTTTTTAAATGCTTGTTTTTTCCAAAAAATAGACTTTGTTCTTTTACGTTTTTATTTTGCTTTGTATGAAACTGTTTTTGTTAAGAAAATTTTAACGCTTATTTTTATATAGTAATACAACTTATTTTAATAAAGTTTAATACACCAGAATATATAAAAAATGCTGATGCAAATTCAAAACTTATATTAATCATAAATGCCAGAAAAGAAAAGTTTTTTTTTGTTTTCCTCTTACGCAAAAAACGCTAAGTTTGCATTTGTATTTTTACTATTGTACCACGGTGGGTAGTAGAGCCAGGATAAGCGGGTAGGCGGTTGGGTTTTGCGGTGAAACTTTTAAAATATACTGTATTGTATGAATTTTATTCTTAGAAAAAACATCTTTTGCATGAATATCGTTTGTTTACCGCTTATTAATTAGTTAGATCTGCACAATGACTGCTTTAATTTTATTTATTTAAAGTTTTTACAGACTATTATATATTTCACCAGTGGCGTAGCCAGGATTTTTTTTTGCCCAGGGCTAGTCAGTGTTTTTCAATTTTTGGCCTTAAAAACACGATTTAAAATGATAAAAATCATAATTATTTTTTTATGAAATTTTTCGGTTTCACATTTTTTTATATTAGGTTTTTTTGTCAAAAAAATTTCTGCACAAAAAAAGACCCCCCCCC
>JAQFYM010007374.1:0-10462 GCA_034694785.1 Agrenia bidenticulata
TGTGTGCAAAATTTCAAGTCAATCGGTTGGATTTGAAGAGAGTTATCGTGTTCACAGACAGACGGACATAGTGATCATATAAGCCCTAGCTCGGACTAAAAAGTGTGAGGATTTTACTTGGCTAATTGCAAAGGCTATAGTCCCGTGCATGAAATATCCTGGAAAGTCCAGGAACGCATCTCCAATGCATGAGAATATCAAAGCTAGAAACATTTTGAGATTGAATCCATTTCTGAAAATCAAAATCAAATCAAATCAGTATCAGTAAAGGGAACCAAACACAAGAGAGACGGACAGACATTCTTCAATATGGAATTATAGAGTAGATGAACGTACTTGATCCCATTGTTCCACACGAAATATATCAAAGCTACTATAGGGAGGCATTTCAAAGTCATTCCAAAAATAGTCTGCTCCTCCATAGGAACATTGAAAAGCGTGTAGATCATCAAGGACACATAGAAAGGTCCCAACTCCCATTTACTCTTGTCCAACTGTGAAAAGTTTTTTAGAACTGTTAAAAAAAATCCAAAGAAAATCGTAAATTTTTCTATATTTAAATAAAAAATCAACTTACAATTTCTACCAGCGTCTCTTTTTCATTTCCATTCTTCATTTTGCGGGATTGGAATAATTATTGTGCGAAAAAAAACAGCATGCAAAAATATCGACACTCACCAGAAGAGAAATGGAATTGCATTGGACCATTAATAAAATGAACGGGGACTTTTGATAAGACAGATGATAAGCTAAAGATAAGATATAATATAAAGTTATAGGTCGAGTGTGTCCAGCTCTTAACTGTGAAATGAGAATTTGAGCCAGTGGTGGTGGCAACTCATTGTCAATTCTCCAAGCTCCAACTCCATGGATAACAACAACAAGTTTGTTATTCTAATCTATTGTTAAAGAGTCAAGGATTGTGGGATTGTTGGTGGGTGTTGGTGGTGGCAACTCAGTACTTTCAGCTACAGCTCCATGCATAACAAGTTTGTTATTCTATCTCTAATTTCTAATGTTCAAGAGTCAAGGTTAGCTAATAAAAAAAAGAGCATGTTCATCTAAAAAAATGTTAGTGTAGAATTATATGGGATTTGCCCTATTATTAAATATCTATCCTTATAGTTAGTAGGGGAATTAACTAGACAGCATTTATTGTACAGGTGTCTCAGGCCATTGTCCGGGTATTTAAAATTCAATAACTGGAAAACGGCTCGGGCGATTTTTATGAAAAAAAGTTTGTTCGAAAGCTAACATTCCAGAAGGAGGTTTGAATGCAGTCAACAAATTATTTGCATTCATCAAATGACCCATACGCGGTTCCCCAAATTTTAAAGAAATTAACATTGGCTTAGATAGAGACATTAAAAATCCCCAGCCTTTGTGGCCGGCTCTGCTCCATGGAAACATATTTCATTGTTTTGCTGAAAATTTGGAGCGTTTTCAAAATTTGACCCCTTGGTGAAATTAGGAAATTTCCAGCATTCCACTGAATTTGTCGTCCTGACCTTCCAAGATGGGCAACGTGATGGAAAGGAATCCTGAGCCGGTTTTTCCGGTGAATAGAGCTCGTCCCAGAATTCGCTACTCTCGAGAGCAGAGGACTCGGGCTTTACAATTCGTGGATGAGGTTGAGTAACAGTTATTACCACACTTAAGACGGTCGTTATTTAAAAGATGTTTCAATGTCCCTACAGGGTCTAACTTATCGTGAGGCAGGCCGTCGCTGCACACCCACCATCAGCGCAAGCACCATTCATCGTTGGATGAAAGCGCGAAGGCGGCGGGAAGAGATGGCTCGAACGATCAACGAGTACGCTTGGACCATTCACCGGGCGGGAGAGCGAGAGGCCGAGCGACGACGAGCCGTTGGTCTTGCTTGATAGACCCTTTGATAGACACTTTGATAGACACTTTGATACACCCTTTGATAGACACTTTGATAGACAATTCATCTCACAATGCAATATGGGATTATACATGAAAATAAATCAATAACTGAACTTGAATGTATTTCTAAATATGAGTAATTTATTTACGAGGCTATAAGAATTGAAAGGGACTATAAAGTGCGACAACCTCTGCCTTTTAGTAGTTTATAGTACCCCCCCCCCCTTTTTTGGAAGGAGTCCATAATTTTAAGTACCCATAGTGTGGTGAGGATTTTTTGCTAGTATTTTGGAGTTGAGAGGGTGACCGTTATGTTATCATTTTTATTTCTCTGTTCTGAAACGGGGTGGTGGAGTTTATGGGCTGGAATGGGCATCGTGTCAATTTATTTAAACGGTCGGATTTGATAAATGGCTTGAGATAAGTGACCACAACTTCTCCATCTGACTTACTATAAGTTTATCATTTCATGTTTCTAGTTTTAGAGATTCGAACCGACGGACGCCTAGTAAAAGCTCAGAGAGGAGGAAATAGATAAGGCAAGATTTGGAATGGATTGTGGAGATTGTATTCAGATGAAAACTGGTTGTTGTAAATTGGAGGAGTGTTTGAGTGACAAGGGTGACTGGGATGGAATGTGCCCACATGGAACCCCACCATCAAGTGTCAGCGACTGACGTGAGAAATTCAGATTGTTGGACATAAATTCATAATCCACTTTCCCTTCCCTTTTGGAATAAGCCGAGGTATGAAATGCTGTCTTGAATAAAGGAGGATCATAATAGCTCATCTCTCTGCTAAATGGACACATGTATAAAATATTCATATAGCCTCAGAGAACTAATTCTCAGCTTTCCCTTTCACTCAAAAAGGAAATCGGGTTAAGTGGCAAAGATGATTAGTCCTCGTTCTGACTCCAAATTAATTATTAAATTCAAATCCAGAGGATCTTCTTCCCGGTACTTTTTTTAACTACCCGGGGCTTACAATTCAGACCATGACGAACCTCCTTAGCTCATCAAGCATCCCAATATGATTTTTTACGGTGGACGACTCAGGTGATTCTATTCTACATCTTAAGGGCTTAAGGGTTTCATGTCCGTTGAGTTTAGGCCTGTCTAGTTGATCCTTGAGACGATTCAAGGGATTATTATGTAACCGATAATAATATGATCTCTGAGGGGGGGATTTTCTTTCACTTTCCCACACTGGCCAAGGAATGTCAAAATTGATCTCCTTGTCAAGTAGTGTCACCTAATCTCGAGTGAGAGGATATAAAAAAAACAATCCGAGGGGGGACGAACATCTTGACCTGTCAATGTCACCACTAGCCACACCCACTCCATCTCCCCAACCTCTGGAAATCTATTTTTGTGCGGATTATAGGAATTTAATGGTTTTCTGAGGGCTTATAGGATCATGTCAGTGTCCGTCTGTCCGTAAACTTTAAATTTTGGCAGAATTATTTTTCGAAATCCATGTAGCCCCCACTGATCTGATAATTCCGTTTAAGGACATATGTCCATATTAGATCGTCTTTATGTCCAAGACAGAGGCTGGCCTTTTGTATCTAATTGAGAGGATGGGAGTTTGTGAAGGGTGAGAAGGCTCGGGATTTAATCTCCGATGCTGTCAACCCCACGGAATACAATACCCTAACCGCCAACTAAATATTATTATCTGTCATTTACCAATGTCCTCTTTATCTCACAAGGGGGGAACGTGTGACTGAAAGGAGATATGAGTTTTATGCCCTTAGCTTCGGTTATTAATGTTATTATGGCCTTGTCCTCAAGAGATCATCAGAGTTGATGATGATGATGATCTAATAATCCTCACTACCTTTCCCCTTGTCCATTTTTATGCTCCCCAGGCCCGTTAACGGGCCAGAATTGATAAGGAATGTTTTTGAAGATAACGGGACAGGATGACTCAATAATCCTCACTCCCTTTCCGCCTGTCCATTTTTGATCTTAGGTAGGAGCTTCTACAGGCTCGTTAATGGGTTGGTCTTGATCATAAATCTTGTGGCCGGCTCTGCTTCATAGAAACCCATTTCATTGTTTGCTGAAAATATCAAGCGTTTTAAAAATTTGACCCCTTCTTGAAATAGGGAAATTTCCAGCATTCCACTTAATTTGTGGTCGTGGGTACTTGAAGTGAAAAAAGATGGGTAACATGATGCCAAATAGGAACGCTAAGCGGACGGTTGCGGGGAATGGAAATCGTCCCAGAATCGGCTACTCTCAAGACCCGAGGACTCTCAAGACCCGTTCAGTATTGGGTTGGAGAGCGAGGGCAGCAGCGAGAAGCGATGGCACGAACGATCGCACTGGACAATCTGAACGTGGAGCCATACGACGACCCGCTGGAATTCCTCGATAAATGGGCTGACAGTCGCTTGAGAAGATGTTTTGATACACACTACTACTTCTACACATCACAATTGGGAGCAAACGTGAAAATAAATTAATAAAGCTCGTCAGAAAAGTACATGGCCAGGTCTGGAAAATGTTGGGACATACACAAGTAATAAAAATTATAGATAAGGAACGTCTAAGGATAACCCGAACATCAAGCTTAGCCATAAATAATCAGAAAGTGTGTCTGGCCAAAAAAAGTTTCCCGCTATCTTCCCACACTCAACTTTCTTCTCGGGCTCTTGTAATTGAAATATTAAAATTGTAATTAAAACCGTAATTACACTCGTAATTAAATTTTTTTTATTGTTCAGTAGTACACTTACAGATATCATCGCAGCTTCCGTTTAAAAACATTACATTTATCGTTAAGATTTTTTCTGTGTGCTAACATTAGGGAGGTTGAGATACAGTAATTTTTGGCTTCTGGTTATAACTATCGATCCAAAAATTGCTGCAGCACAACCTCCCTATTTTATGCTTCTGATTATGACTGGAGATGGATGCTCACAACATTGACAGTCTAATCAGAAGGGAAAACTGACTGTATCTCAACCTCCCTATTAGAAGGGGGATGTGAAAATCCAGAGAGAGATATAATTTCTTAATCAATATTCTCAAAATCTCCCTTTTTTCTATTGTTTGTGGAGAGAGCTGAACGATGAACGAGTCAGTCTCCTTTCAATTCATTTCTGCTCTTGACTTTTTGAATACAGAGAAAAAAATGTAGAGACATAAAAATGTAGAGATGGATCGAGGGGATTTTCTTTCACATGGAGAAAGTGAGCATTCCCTTCTTTAAAAAAAATCAGGCTTAATAAATATTAGCGAGTTTGAGAGACAGAGATTTTTGGTGCATTTATGATAGCCACTGTTTCAATGCCACGGGATTTGCTAAGGTCATAATCACAAGCTAATAATCCCTGCCCTGTAGCCTAAACTCTCTATTAAGTTTTTTAAAGCCTTATATTTTAAAAGAAAATTAAAAGACTTGATCCTGATCTAGAAAACATTTTCGGTGGAATAGTTTCTATAGGCTTTACGTAATTTTAATTTGAAATTGGGACTAGAGAGAAGGCTGAAAGTATAAGAGAAAGTAGCTGATTGGCTATTAGCCAGTTCCCAGAGTTCTCTATTTAATCCTTAATTCTCCCTAAATTAGCTCCATTTTTAATTGGACTCCACTCTGATTTCTCAAGGGAAGGACCGCCCTTCCACATTAATCCCAAATACACAGAACAACAATCTCAATGTTCTACAGGGCTACACTTGAATTCCATCCCACGCATGAGACAATGTACATCGGGTGGGGCACTAACTTTGTGACATAGTTTACTTACTGGAACACCCTGAGAGGCTTTTAAAATATGATGAGGTGACCATTGGAATGTCAAAAAGAGGTCTAAGCTGCTGATACCTTTTAGTAGTTCCTCTGCTTCAAAGACAAAGTACCGGAATGGAACACCCTGTAGAATTTGAAATATGACGAGGTGGCCATTGGAATGTCAAACAGAGGCCGCAGCTGCTCCCATGTGTAGTTGGTCTGCTTCAAAGACAAAGTACCAGAGTGGAACACCCTGTAGATGCTTTTGAAATATGAAGAGCATTGGGATGTCAAACAGGTTGACAAGTTGTAGAGGTGTCCTCAATTCCTATGAGAAATGACAGATTAGATTGTGGATAAGGGATTAACATTGTCACCTCTCTGGGAACCGGTCCTTTGAGAAGTTGTTAGTGGCGGTGGTGGACATGAATACAATCCCTTGATCCGAACTGAAGGCCCATGGACCATTTATGAGAGAGCCCCTCGGGTGTTCGGAAATGTTGATAGAATGGCGTGTGTGTGTCTGTGCGGGTAGTTATGTCTAACTGCCTTCAGGGCTTTGTTCCCCGTGTGTGTGAATAGGAGGCGGGGGTTAATTAATTAGTGGTGGATTGTGAGAGCTTCAAAGGGACTTGTCACTTCCCTTGTGAACTGAGGGATTTGGGGAACAATAAAACTCTCCCTTCAATCCAACTCCACTCATCCGACTACAATTAATTCCGGATCAAATTAAAAGTTGACAAAGGGACGGGGTCCTCCAGCCTCTCACATATCATCCCCACTTCCCACAGACGTCCACGAATAATCCCGGAGATTGTAAAATAATTAAGATGGCCCTTTATCACCATTTTAATTGACTTTTAACGACCGGTGGATCTCTTGGATTCTCAACAGGATTGAATCAACAAATGGATTATTTCTGGTGGACGTTTTTGTAAGGGAGTCTCCCTTGTTGATGGGCAAGGCCTTGTCTTCCTTTTGTACTGACGATGGAATTGAAAAAGGTTTGGGTCAGAAGCTAAAAATCCCTGAAGCACAACCTCCCTAATGCTAAAAAGTATTAATTTCCATCTTCTCCATGAAAATCAAGTAAAAATTGTGCTAAACACGACTAGACAGTAAACTCATTCAAAAGCATATCAAAATTTTAATTACATAATTCTGATTGAGCACAATTAAAAAATGAGTTGAGCAGTCCAAACAATCCGACTTTAAACGACTAACGCCTTCATTGTTGGAATCAAGGGATTTTATTCTACTGAGCTAAGATGATGAGGTCGGGTGGGGCTGTGGGTGACAGAGAAAGACTTGGATGTTACGTACCAACCAACAGCTTCTCCTCCTTTCAGTTGAGATTAAGTTGAGAGGAAGATGAGTTGGGACTATTTGTGACATGTCCACAAGAGCTCGGTTGTCCACTCCACCAAAGTCCAGATGATCCTTCACTTACTTTTAGGATCACGTTGGATAAGTGACACAATGTCTCGAGTGATTAGCCTCCTCCTAATCTCATCATCCTCGTATCATATCAAACACCCGCTAGCCTTGTCCTCCCGGGTTTTTTCGGATCAAGTATGTCACCAAGCAGCTTTAGTTGAGCGTGTAAGGAAACGGGTGTAATTCTACACTCACCCCGAAAGTGTCAAATCTGACCCGGTGCGGGCACTACCAAGGGGCTTGTTATAATTGGCAGAATTCTAATGACCCTGAGAATTAGGTTAATGATGATGAGAGAATGGTGAATAATAAATGTGCCAATCTGGTCGGGGTCTCCCAAGAGTTGAGGCTATTTATGTCCAAAGTGGGCTTTTGGAAATATGAAGGGGTGAATATTTAATAAGGCTCCTCTTGTTCAGATCTGAAAGCGGGTTTTTTGCATAGGTTCATCGGATCATTGAGGACCTTTCACTTTCTGGGATAGTGAGGTCCATTAAGAATTTAAAATTTCTCACGTCACTTCCAGCCCACCCCCCCCTCATCAGTCAAATTATTTGAGGGTTTTGAAGGAGGGTGAATGTGGGTACTCTAACCATCCATGTCACCTCTGAAACACATCCCACGTACTAAAAGATGTTCATACATTTTTAATCCACCCCTTACTTGCCACTTTGAAAACATCTTTCTCTCATGGAAATCAAGGCTTAGCAAAATTATTCAGAGAATCCTTTAGAATTCCAAGGAAAGTATGTTCAGCGGGGGTGGGTTTTAAGGGCTTTGGTAAAATTGTGAATTTTTTATGTAAAACCATAGGGAACCCTTAAGGGTGAATATAATTCAAAACTGTACTTGAAATGTATTCGAGAATTTTCTTAGCCCGACTTCGAGAGCTTATAGGATAGTCAGTCCGTCCGTCTGTCCATCTATGCGTATACACGATAACTCGTCTTGAAACTTGTCAACTGGAATTGAAATTTGGCCTAATCGGTCAATCTAGGGACCCGAGTGGATCGGTCATAGGTCGTTTCTAAAGACATAGGATTAAACAGGGACAGACTTTGCTGCTCTGCATAAATTGGACCAATGTACTGAAAAATCTGTACTAATGTTTATTAAGTAAATATGAGAGGGATGAGGTCAAAGATGGTCATGCTCGGTCCATTGAGTGACCTGTGGAGGTCAGTCGCAGGGGACTTGGAAATGAGTTGTGTTTCATGGGGGCAAAATCTGTAAACTTTCAGATGGAGTTGAATTGTATTTCTAGATGTCGAGATTCCAAGTCGGACTAAATGAAGTGAGAGAGGGAAGAATTTTTTCGGCCTTCATGTTTTTGGAATTGTATTGTATGTGAAGATGATGTTGTTAGGGGTTGTAGATTTGATTGAGGGAGACAATGGGATTATATTTCCTGGATATGGACCCCCTTTTTATTGTGGATTCAATAATGTGGGAAGAGCATTGATGAGGACAATAAAGAGACATACGTGACACACATTATGATCATCGCATCACAAAAAGGCTCCGCTCCCTCAGCATTCTTCCAACGTGTTTACTCATTATTGTACAAAGAAGTAGAGGAATCCCTTCTTTATATTTCTGTGTACTGACTAATGGTTCTCTCGTTTTTCGGGTTGAGAACGTGTCGGTGCGTCCATAGATCTTAATTTCAAATTGGATTGTTCAAATTTCCAACCTCGAGCCAACAAATCGAATCAGAAATTTTAAAATGGGAACCGTTCAAGAGAAAGGCTGAGCCGAAGAGGATTTATTTACAAGGATAAGGACGAAAGAAGACTAAGTGGGTAGGGTGAGAGACTAAATCCTGTTCAAGCATTAATTTCAGCTTTAGCAAAAATTTTGAGCAGATTTTAGTCTCTCATGGTAGACGAATGGAACCACCCCCACATTATGACTATGTCTGACACTGAGCTCATACTTGCAGCCTTAAAAAACATTTTGAGCAGCTTTTAGTCTCTCTTAGTATGAGATAGCTGTATCCAGACTTCCAGACAATTCCAGACTCTTGGTTACGAAATGGAAGCCAAAAAAGAGGCACAGTACAGCGCAATGTCTACCAGCCTTAAGACGAGGAATTTTCGCCGAAATTTCTTTAATCCTTGAGTATTTAAGATTGTTGTTTTGAGCCGGAGAGAATAATAGGATTTCCTAAGACATGGCCACTTACAATGTTTTCAGTCTCTCTGAGAATAAGGGAGTAGAAGGGAGTTGATCTAGTCGGCTGAAGAAGAAATCAAGTGAGAGATGAAGTCAGAAAGGAATTGAGTAAAGATGCCATTTCAGTTCCCTTGGAATTGGCTCTTTACGTCTTCAATGGGCGTAGGAACTCTCTCTTCCCACCCTCCCCCAAAACATAATTTTCTCAATGATAAACCGAAGCCACAGCTCGACCTATCCTCCCATATTATTCGAACCCCCCGTGCCCCAGGGGCCTCTACGCCCCTGTCCCAACTCATTTTGTGTCAAGTTGTATTTCCGTGGAATTAAACGCTCGGGATTAATTCCGTTGAATAAATTCTTGGCCCTGGGGGATTGGATCCAATTGTTACTCTTGGCCAAACACACGTCACTCCACCAGACAACAGCAGAGAGAACAAATCTCATCTCATACTCAGAGAGACAAACGGCTCCGGAACATTCTCAACTCTCAAGCTAAGCTTTTAAAACTCGGATTATTACCCGTTTTTTAGAGAGTTTGAACCGATGCGTACTCTAGAGTGGCTTTTCAACGGGCCGGTGGTAGCTTTGGAAGAAGTAGGAGGTAATTGGCATTGACCGTTTAAAGCAAAGGATTTTTTGTTCCGACCCGATGGGGTTGCTTATGTTTTATTATGGAAGGTAGTGCAAACTTTCCTTGATTGTTCGTGCCCGGGGGGCTTGCAATTTTTAAAGATACAAATCTCGGACCCCAATGAATATGTAGCTGCCAAGCTAAGAAAAACTCCAATCTTCATTAGAGAGTATTTGAGGAGATTTTAATTGGTGAGAGAAAAATAGGGGCAAGATGAGATGCTTTTAATCGATTAATATTACTAGCCTAAGAAACAAAGAATGTCATGAAAGACTAAAGCCTGTGCTCTTATTCTTAATCGATAACTGAGCTGGTAATTTAATTAAGGGACAGAGAATGTTAAGAAAGACTAAACTCTGCTCTCTAAACTTGACTAATAGACAGACGTTGTGTCAGTTGTGCAACAGTATGAAATGAGTAATGGGGAACACAATAAATATCCTCATTGTACCCCAGCAATAAACGAACGTTTTTATTTAAAACTTTTATTCATAATAGTTAGACACTTACAATGCGATGGTTTTAGGCCATCAGAGCCAAATGACATGAAACTAGTACCAAAAAATCAAGTAGACAATTAGA
>JAQFYM010007375.1:0-10459 GCA_034694785.1 Agrenia bidenticulata
GCATTTTAGAGTGTGTTGTCGTTTTATTTTAGCTTTTATTAGGCCCCAGAAGGTGGGCTGGGCGCGGGGGGCTCGCTTGGCGCGCCACAATTATTATTAAACCTTCGTACCCAGACTGATGTCAGTTGACAATATTTGAAACATCTATCTCCTGCAATGCATCTTAAAACATTTTAACTAGACAAAAATTAAAATCCTGGATTAGTAGAAAGTTTCTTTTGGAATATCTTTAAATTCTAAATATTTTTAATCGAACTTCCAAAATTCTTCAATTAAAAAAATTTTGCAGTGACTTTTTAATTCCTAAACTCCAGAGATTTGATAGTCGGCGGTAGTTTTTTATTCCGTGCAACGCCAACAGTTCCTGTTGAAATTAATCTGTTGACATAATTTGATGCAATGATAATTTAAATTATGCTTTTGAAAATATGTTCTCGTTTCTTAGAAATTGCTATATATAAAATAAATAAAGGAGGTCCATTAACTGTCATCTAATAGTAGATACAAGGTTGCGGAAAGGCTATTTGTATCGATACAGAAAAGTTTTTTCGTTTTTGCGTTGCCATTATACAATTAATCTAACATAATCAAACAAAGTTGTCTACATTTTTACTTTCAGTCTTAAAGAAACTAGATTAATATATAAGGTTTATGCAAAAAACATGCAATATGTAACAGGCCATGATATTCATTTTTTGAACTTTTGCCAACATACAAACAGATTATATAATTATCACTTATAAGCACTTTGAAAAAATAAGAATTTACAGGATCTTGTAAGATTTAAGTAGAATAAAATATATTTGCTTAATCTCTCACCCATACCACTTTTCTAACTAAACCGTGATATCTTAAAATGATTTTTTCAGTGCATCTTCATTAATCTCCCCAATAAAAATATTCTGATTTTTTTTGGGATTGTGAATCTGTGCTTTTTTCAAACACGCCAATTTTATTTTGGTGTTAATTCTTACACCAAGGCTTGTTTTTCTATACACAAAGGGCTGAAATACTATTTTTTAGATAATGTGAACTTAAATATATTATGAAGTCAGACTCATCGGCCAAAAATAATTGCATAACTAGCATCATTCAGAGCACTTATGCTTTTTTTTACGCATGAATCAAGTTAAGAAACCATTCTGCTTATCTATGTTATCCACTAGTATCTTTTTTGTAGGTTTTTCTTTTTTTTGTAAATTTTATCTGATTTTCAATATGTTTCTTGGATTTTAAATGCGATTAAACTGATTACACACTATGAATTTTCGTAATATAGATCAACTTTTTGCAACAATTACAGGAAACTGGCTTTGAATTGTCCAAAGACAAAAAACTAAATTCAGAAATAAACTTTAACAATACAGTTTAATGCCTTTTTATATTTTTGTTGCCTGTTGTATTTTTAAGTCGTTTTTGGCATTTAGACGTGTTCTTAGATGTTTTTGTCAGTAGTTATTTGTTCTCTGGGGATTTCAAAGGAATTTTCGTTAGGTAAATTTTATTCAGACGAAATTTTGTAATCACTGCTGAATAAGAGATCTGAATATTTCTCAAATAAAAAATGGTCGTCAATAAGCAAATTGTAGTGCACAAAATCATTATATATTTTATCGATCTCTTCGCGTGTTTTGTCCCCTTTGAAATCGGCAAACAAAAGATTATTTAGCGATATAGAAAACTTCAATTGTAACCAATTAAACATAGAAGACAACTCGGCTCGTGTTTTGCATCATGTATTCTATGAATGTATCTTTCTTGTTCTGTTTAGGGGATTTTCTTTCATTTAAGAGGTCATTGTAAAAGAAAAGATGAATTCAAATTCTTAAAATTTTTAATTTTTTTTTCAACCATAATTGCAACATAATATTAACAATTTTAAAAAAAGACTTGTATAACCTAAAAAACTATACAATTTATTTTTTTGTGGTCTTCAAAAAAGTCCGACCCCTAGTGTGGGGTGGTATATTGCAAAATATAAAAACGATGTAAAAATCGATGACAAAAAGGCCTTTAGAAATTATTTGAGTTGACATAGTGGATTATGAGAGTCAGAAATTATTTTAATGTAGAATACGACTACTTTTCAAGATATGCTTGTGGAGAACTGCAATCAACCAAGAGCACGAGCAATTGATCTACACACTGAACACATAAAAGAGAAACAACAATATTCTAGAATAGGGGTTCCCAAAAATACTTCCGTGGACTATTTTTCATTTTACTGGACCAATGTGGACCAAAAATGACCCTGTGAAGTTTTCTTATAGGTCTTGAAAGTAGTACAGTTTTTACCATGATAGACTATACAATATGAATAAGGACCCACCAGAATATACTGTTCGAACCATTTCTTATAGTTGACCATAGTTATCGGCACATGTTTGCAACTGGAATATTATCTTTTTATATTTGCTGGCCCTTAGTAGAAATCTCTAAAATTCGAAATCAAATGAAAAAACTGTATGGCATATTTTTTTGTGTTCATTTTATTCAAATTAAATCTAAAAAGTCCGGCTTTTATATAAAATATTTGGTCCATATATGTCTTTTGCACAAAGGATAACTTTTAAAAGATCCATGCCTGTATACCCCTGTTCTTAAGAATGAAGATCAACCAATAAATTTAATATAAAAGTTAAGAATTTCCAAGATACCTTAAAAAAATCGATATTTAACATGAGCAACAAAAGCCCGACAGTATCGGCAACTGGCCTATTATAAAACGCAGTAAAAACAATATAAAGAATAACATGAAAGTGATAGCGGTACTTTTAAAAAAAATAGAATATGCGATTGACTGTTATATTAATTCTTAGTAAAAAAAATGTCGTGTTATCATATTGCGGCGTTACAGACATCATTTAAGGCATAAGCATTGCAGTATAATATCGACTCTAAAAAAAGAATAAAGAAGGAGGAGGATTTATTTAGAATATCAGATTGCGTTTGAATATCTCAAAGGCAAATATAGCTCGACGTGTGAACGACGAAGTAAACAAACGAGTCAACAAAAGCTTATTACAGGAAACAATTGTTTTTTAGGTTAGTATGACAATAACCAAAAATTTACTAAGAAGAAAAGGGCATTGTCAAAAAAAGTGTATGAAAAGAGTGGTATGGGGTTGTCGTAACCCCATAAAATACACCTTTACAGTGCAACATAAATAGATATTGGATGTTCAAAGATGCTTAAAAAACCGTATTTTATAAACGAAAAAACATACCGAATAAAACTAAAACGTAAATAAGTCCACAAAAAAACTGTTTTTAATTGAATTTTCTAGGCATAATAAAGTGTGCATAATTTAAAACTAGTTTCTTATGTACCTCTTTTGACATTAGGCATGTCCAAAATTTTATTCATATATAAATCCAATTCACTATAGTTCTTTTCTATGTCCGGAAAAGCCTATTGAAATGTCATACGACCTGCGGACTGACCATTGCACTAAACCTATTGATATATTTGCTGCCAAGTTTTTACTTTCTTGTTTTTAAAGTTTGGCTATTATATACATGAGTTAATAAAAAAAATGTATTTTTATAAGCGGTATTACTGCATATAAAGTTTTCTATATGATAAAATACTTTTTTTGTTTTTTAGGCTAACATTTTACGGTCTTTTGTCTATAGATAAAAAAAAATAGACAAAAAAAATATTGAAAGAATAACAACACCAAAGAAAAAACGGTATGTATAGAATTACAATCTCGGAATAAGGACACAGTGTTCTGAAATTATGCATTTTTACAGTCTTGCTACGATTAGATAGTTTAAATTTTGCGTTAGTTTACATTGCGGACACGACTATTAATAAATCGTTCGATTTTTTTTGCAACAACTTAAAATATTGAGCATGAATATGAAATAAAGTAATGCTATAGGAGAATCTGCACAAGTAATTTTAGACTAAAGTTAGAAAACAAAAACAATTAATTAGCAATACTTTTGTAGGCGATATTTATACGCAATTGGAAAACAAACTTAAAAGTATTTAGACATTATAGAATATATGCCAGAAGTAAAAGTACAAGACCTGGTATTGTAGTATACTATATAAAATAGGTTTTTGATTTGTTTTATAAGCTCCTTAGAAAAATGCAATTAAAAAAAAACTATCTTACAAATAAATACATATTTATTGTAGTTTGTATGCAATTTATCTTGATCAGGCCTCTGAAGTTTGGATTCCTGACAAAAAAATCTTACAATCACCAAAAAAAAATATTTTAATTTACATAAAAAATTCCATTTTATAAATTATTTTTGAAATTGCAATGACTAATCAAAAACATGAATAAATACATTTTGTTACAGTTTTACGTGAGAATTACCTTTTAATAATATTTGAATAATATAAATAAAAACCAAAAAAGTTTTTTTAGAATTGGGTAAAATTTCAAATCATTTTTCTATATATCTTTTTGTATGTGAGTAAGTTCTATTATTATTTATGTTTTCCAAGAAAAAGTCCTGATTTACACCGTGCTTTCGTAAAGTAAAAGTGTTTGATTTCTACAATGAAGCCTAACAGTCGAAGCAAAAATGATAACGCCAAAAAGAATGCATAAAAAGAGACAAAATTCTAGTGATCTAGTTTCTGTTGATCTAGTTTCGTGCTGATTATCATGGCAATAGAACAAAGAATAACATGAAAAGTACATCTAAAGAGCACAAAATAAAACATAACAGCAGAAACACCATCGAAGTGGATATTTAAGGTAAATGAAAAAGTTATCAAATTTTTCATGGTAATTTTTTTGTACATTTATCAGTTTAAGAAAGTGAAAAAACAGATAATGTAATGTAAAAAAATCCAGCAACTTGTTGTTACTCCATACCTATCCTTGTATATATTTCATGGTTACCATTGTTTCAAGACTCTATAAAATTTTTTTTATGCCGTATCGACTACTTTTTTTAGCTAGAGGGTGTATTTTTTTATGTAAATAACTTAATCATACTAATCAATAGATTTAAGCCTTTATTGCAACATTAATATATTTTACCCATTCAAACTCATTTTTTTAAATGCTGATCATGCCATGCTACTCATATTTTTCTTTATCTGCAAAACACATTCATAAAATACGTCATGGCTTAATAAGTAAAAGTTGGCATTATGAACGTAGACTGTAAAGCAGTCTATACTAATATAACACAAAAGAATTGCACATGTATTTAAGCGATCTACATTGTTTAAAGTATTTAAAATGGTATGGAATTGTTCATTTTCTGCACTATTTCTAGTACTACACATCAACATAGTCATTTTTCATAACTTTGGCATACTTGTGACGGTAAAATATGCAAATTTCATGTAAAAGACTAGGAATTTTTAAGTTTTAATTTATTACGCTTAAATTACATTTTCTCCGATTTTTATTACAAGAACAAAAAAAATAGCACAAAATGTAAAAAGTAGCCCGCAGTGTTTTTATATTATATTGTTTCAATCAATAAAACGTTTAATATATTGATCCTAAACTTGTATCCCAAAATCCCTTAATTAAAAATTTTTAAAATACTTTATTACCCAATATAGGCAGATTGTGGGTTTTTTTAGCAAACTCATAATTTTTGAGGTCTGACCTGTCCTGATGCTCGTAATCGTGCAATATATTACTGTATATTGTTTCAAAATATTTTTTACGAGTTCGTATACTATGCTTAGTCCCATTAGTTACAAAAAAAATGTTATTGATATATAACACGGTTTTTTTACCGTTATGTTGTAATGCCAAATCCCAAAATTCAAAAAACAAATTATTTTAGAACGTAGAGAGACGCCGCCTTTTCTCATGATTTTTTTCTGATTTAGTAGAATGGAATATGATGTCATTTTTTGTTGTTTTAACGCGTTTTTTTTTTAGATATTTTGTTATGCTTTCTAGATAAAAATCAGCACGACAAAAAAAAATAATAGCGATAAATAAAACCTATATATAGAAAAATAAAATATGTTTATATATAGGTGTTTTTATAAAATAAAATATTATAACAAAATCGATCCCCGTTTCATACTTTACAATCATTAAAATACATAAAATAACATATTAAGGAGATAAATTACACAGAAGCTTTATATTTGTTTTTTACACGTTTTTTACGCTGTATATATTATTTACAAAGGGTTTTATGTTAAATAAGCGCTGCTGTATACGTAAGAACTATACATCGTAGTGTATCTATTTTAAGTAGAAGTAAAGTTTTACCTAATCCAAGAAAAACCTAAAAGTAAGAATAGCATCCTAATCTTATTAAAGGGTGTACAAGATGCAAAATACTGTGTTTCTTATTAAATACAGTTGTTTATTTTTTTACACCCATTTATTTAGATTATTTACTTTCAATGCAAGTTTTAATAGCAAGCTTTTGTGACAAGGAGTATTCCGTTTATATACTAAGTAAAAACTTAAGGTTTGGGGTTTTTATACTAGGATTTTTTATATATCACTTATGTTAAATCGGCTTTCGTATAGTACTTTTATGCTTTTTTTGCTTTAGAAATGTTTATCGAGTAAAGAAACTTACAAAAAAAAGACTTATCCAGCTGTATAAAAAAATTATCTTGAATCAGTAAAAAAATTTAGAAATGAAAAAAAATTAGGCTGTTTGTACTGTCAAAATACAAAAGAAAAACTTTTTGCACATAAAAAAAAATTCAACGACGTATAATATTTGAGCCTAAAAATATTACGTGTTAGTTTATATAAAAAATGCTTCTGCCAAACAAATCAGATCATGTAAAAAAACAATAATGATATTTTACATTTTAATAGCTCCTTTAAGGATGTTTTTCGTAGTTTTTTTCTACTACAATTTGTAAGTTATGTGCCACCTTTTGATTTATTCAAATGTATTGATGGCATTAACTTTACGCGTTTTTTTTTGTTGCATATCAGACATAAAAAAGCAGGGTAGCTACAGTTTGCTTGCTAAAACTTTTATATTACGGAACCATATATTCCAAAACAATTTGTCTTGCAATTCTAGTGCATTTTCGCATATAAAATATTTGTGCGATGCAATTATAGTTAAACAAAAAAGAGTGCCATTAAAGAATATTAGAGGAAAAACGTACTACAAGATACTTTTTACATATTATAAGTCTTTGAAATCTGTTTAAAAATTTTTTTGTTTTAAATAAATATTTAATTATAAAAAATTTTTGCCACAAATTGGCCTTATTTAGCTCTTAATTGACACACTAAAAAGAATGCAACAAAAGTACTTGTAAAAAAACATCCACAATATTTGATCACTTGTGTATTCCATCATTTTCATCTGCAAGTTTTATTGTTTAATATAGTGCAGAAGTTTTCGTCGGGAAAAGGTTACACATGGAGTCAAGTAAAACCTATAGAGACCTGGTTCAGAAAACCTTTTTTGGATAAAATATGCAGGTTTTTGTTGCAAGCCAAGACTGATAGCCACCTTTTTTCTATTAGGTCGCTGTTACCTTTTTTTTGTTTTGGGAAAAAACGAACTATAAAAAAAATATCTTAAGCTTTTATGGTGCAAAATATATGGTAAAAGGCACACGCTACCGTTGAAATTATATAAAAAGATTTTACATTATTATATAGCAAAATCGGATATTTGCAATCGAACTGGATCGAAAAAATTGGTATATTTTATTATGGTACGAGAAAAAGATATTTTTTTATCGAATCAAATTTTTGTTGTTTTTAAAAAAAAAGTTATAAATATTTGTACTGATGCGACTTATAATCTATTTTTAAGGGCAATGCTTTTTTAGAGGTTATCTACAGTTTTGTTTTGTTTTGCTTTACAACAAATTACCGAAACGCAAATTAAAATACAGAAAAAATTAAGTTTTTCTGTTAAAGCATAAAGTCATATATCAGCGCAAAGACATTAAAACGACATTTTTGTTTATGTTTCTACATGATCGTGTTTTTTTTTGCGACGATTTTTCTGTTAAAATTTACGAAAGTTGTTGAGAAACAATTGTATAAGTTATGCAAACACGACCTTAATACAACTACGTGCAACACAAACACTGCAAAAAGTTTAGGTTGTGTCTCAGAATACAGTTTTTTTAAGATATTTTCATATTATTTAAAAAAATAAGAAAAAAATAACAATAAAATAAAAAGCGAAAACTGCATCATTATAAAAAAATAGAAGCGAGAAGTTACTTGCAATAAATGGCATAAAATCAATCTTGTACAAGAGTCCGTGAAATACTACAAGTTTGTGTTAATCGCATGTAGCGGCTTTACGAACTGGCGCTAAATTTAATTTTATTTCTTTTCCAGGTAGTATAAACTACACTTAATGCAAATACAAAGCGTGCAACAGGTCTGTCTTCACCTTTACACTGCATTTTTATAATCCTTTATTACACAATTAAAAAAATGCTAAACCTTTGTTTTTAACTTTTATTGTTAGAAGCGTGTTTCCTAAAACTACGAAAAACTGGTTTGTTAGTATTTATATCTTTAAAAAACTATTTTGTATTTTAATTATACATAAAATTTTAAAAAATTGTAGATAAATTTTGGGGTTTCTTTTTGTCACAAAATTCATTATAATCGATTTTTTTTATAATAAAAAAAGTCACAAATAAGTTTGTATTGTTTTCAGTATTGACACTCAGGAAAAAGCCCGTACAATGTAAGCTACATGCAGTTTTTTATCATTATTTAAATACCCTGTTGCGTAATTACAATTTTATTTTGGGGTTTTAAAACATAATAAAAACGTAGAAAACGTTTTTAATAACAAGTATTTAATACTTACCGGATTGCGCTGTTTTTACATGAATGATTTTCACATATAGTTTTTTATACACCAAAAAAATTTTTATTAAATGTGCGCAAAAATAATATAAAAAACTAAAAAAAAAAATTTACAGAGAAAAATAAACCTGTAAATAATTTCGATCTAAAAATAATTAAAAAAAGTTTTTTGTTATTAGAAAAATGCATAACCATGTGCAAAATAATTTTATGCGCAAAAGAAGAATCGAATTATAAATTTAGCATTTTTTTGTTACAGATACAGAACAGTATGCGTTAGAACAAAAAATACGGACCAAAATTTCACTGGTTGACTCAAAAAGCTTTCTAATGAATTTAATCTTGACACTGTAAAACTCTGCGCCTTTAAATTGTTTATAAATAATTTAACTATGTTTTTTTTTTTGTTTTTTTTTGGCCAGATACGTGTAAAATTAAAAATGAAAATTACATATATCGTACAAGCACAGGTTCTTGCAAATCACGCAAAATACAGTTTGAGTTTAAAGGATAACAAGTTTCGAGTATATATATAATCAAACTAAAAAAATTTTTAAGAGGTACTTTTACTTAGTGTTTACAAGATTTTTAATTTATTCCGTGTGCATCTGCGTAAGTTTTTCTAATTTTTTTTTATAAATTAAATACGATAACTAGTAATTGTAATTCCGGTTTAATATATTGTAGTTGATTATACTCTTCTATTACTTCAATTAGTTAAAATGTTTTTTATTAGTTTTTTTATAACTATTATTTATAATTCTTTGCAGAAAAAAATTAATAAAAGCCAAAAAACGTTTTTTAGAAAATTATAAATAAGCTCTGTTTACAATATGGCACACAGTACGCAAAAAATAACTGAGAAACAACTTTTTTTAGTATATATGTGTAGCCAATGTACGGGTGGGGTCATATGCATAGCCATTATTTTTTATGAAAACGCGAATCTGTATTTTTATGGACTAAAAGAATAAAAAAACCACGTAATGGTTGTAAAAACAAAAAAATTAAAAGCCTGTAATTGATCGTTTTTCTTATTTTTATGGAAAATTTTTTTCACTTAATTTTTATTGCAAACCCTTTCTGCTCGTATCTTAACGGATAGATTTTTCAGTAAAGATTACGCACGAACCCTCTCATCTTTCTATATATTTAAATCAGGCATCTATTGACAATTACTGTTGAGCCGCAATCTTAAGGGGGTTAATATTTTTTTGCAAAAGTTTTTTACGCGGAAAATCTAAAAGTAAAGACAAAAAGAAAAAAAAAATAGATTTTAGGCGTTTTCAATCGATGTACATTGCCTTTTTTCAAACAACACAAACTTACACTAGTATAAGAATTGTCTACCTGGCACTTGCTGTCACAAGCAGGTACGGTGCGATGACCTGAGATTCTAAAAACAGAATCCCCAAACTATTTTTTTTAAGATAGCCCCTCTCTCCCTAAAAAAAACCGGTTTAAAATTGCGACATACGGCATATTGTTTTGTTTGTTTTACAACTTAAGTACAAAAAAAAAATTGCGATTTTTTTACTCAGTACATTCTTTATCCCCAAACAATTCTTCCTACACCTCCCTTATAAAACCTCTTCGGAAAAGATGGTCAAGGTGCTTGGAAAATATCTCATGGGTAAACACCCCTACCTTACCCAATAACGGGCTTTGGTTACCTTAAGCGACTTAAG
>JAQFYM010007376.1:0-10458 GCA_034694785.1 Agrenia bidenticulata
CCCCCCCTGACTACGCCACTGGATTATGGGAACGAATAAAAATTAAATATACATTTTTATTTTGTCGTTAAAAAATATACTAGGGGTTGGCCGTAATAAAGATAAAAGGCTGTAAAAATCATTAAATCTGTTTTTTAAATAAAAAATTTTTATACGGTTACTGTTCAACAATATAATCATGTTACGAAGAGACAATCATGCTTTACACAAATTAAATACAAAAAAAAACCTTATAAATAAGGAGATCTATCCATCCATAAATATATTTTTTTCTTTTTACTTAAATAACATTTACAAACGGATTTAAAATTCTACTTAGAGAGGATGATATAGTCATAGTGGCCTTTCAATCTTTATGTTAAGTGTCAATATGAGAAAACATTTTGGTATAACCTATTATCGTGTTTTGTTATTTTTACGAACCCACATCCCTTTTATCTTTATATTGATAGAATATTACTTCGAAATAATATTTTTGCGACTTTTCTGAATTAAAGAATGTCATTTATTGGGTATTAAAAATTATAATATTATGGTCCCATTATGGAACGAACTCCCATCCATTATGGCCATATATTGTATGACCATTATGGCACGTAACCCATATTTTTTCGGAACCGCTGCGTTATATTAATCGGACATTAGCGGAAAATAGGGATCGTAGTTTTTACTATACGGTATAATTCTATGCGTATAGTAAGTGTATAGTAAGTGTATAGTCAAATTAATATACATTGTATAGTGCTTTTATACGTTACTTTTTATTTTGATCTATTCTATTTTTACAACACAATATTTTGTTACCAGGACCTTCTGCTTTGTTATTCCTATATTTTAATAACTCCAAATAAGGTTAGTGTGACTTTCTAGCTTAATGCAAAAAAAATATACCAAAAAAATAAAAATATAAATATTAAATATGCATTTCTATTAACCATTGTCGTGTTTATAGTTTGCTTGAAACAAAATAATAGGCAAAACACATAATGTTAAAAAAAACTACAACGAAATAAAAATTAAATCTGTGTGTGACTAGCAAATACTGATCCAGTTACCATATATAATTCTAGAAGCCAAATTAAAACTGTGTAAATGCAAAAATTTTATGTTCTGTGCATTATAGACATTTTACGTAGCGGTCTTAACGAAAATACAATTACAAAGGTTTATTCTACAAAATATTTAGCTTAACTGTTCAAATACGTGATTTCGATTCAATATTTATACCAAGTTGCTATTCTAGTTGTATATTCTATTTTTTACTTGGGAATAAAACAAATACTTTATTTTTTTATATTTGTCTGACATCCAAATTTTTTAATAAAAAGCATTTGAATGTCATATAAATTTCAATTGTAATTTTTTACATTCGTTTGCATTTTGCGTGAAGCTATGGGTGTAACATACTATATGGGGTTATAAATGTAGAAATACATAGTTCTAACAACTTAAAGTCGTTTTTATATTAAAAACACTATTCATTTTGTCCTTTTTTCAATTTAAAAAGAATTGTCTGCATTATTGTTGCGCAAGTTCTAGCTTTTTAATGTCTATTTAAGAAATAAAAAAAATATATTTTTGTTTACTATACACTTACTACACACTATAAGGTATAGTGTTAGTAAGTGTACCGTAAACTAATACAATACCGTATAGTAAAAATCCCTAGCGGAAAAGTATTGGGAGTACTAAATACGTTAAAAAATGCAAAATAAATTTTAGTCAAATGTATAAATTCTTTTTTATTTTGCTCAAAGTCTTTTTATTGGTATATACCAGTACATTTCGTGTCAAGAAACTTCTGGACCGTGATTCTTTTTAGGCCCTGATTGAGGGCATTAATAAATGCATTTTTAAATTGCAACAAAAGCATTTAAAAGCAACAAAAAGCATTTAAAAGCAAAAAAAATGCATTTTTGGCAATAATTTAGATATAAAAATGCATTTATGGAAATTAATATAAGAAAAAAAAAATTAGGTTGTCAAGTTGACTATTTTTTTGTTGTTATATATTTTTTGCAAAAGGTATCTGTTTTTAAGTTTATCTAGTTGCCCTTTTAGTTCTCTTACTGGCTGAAATGCAATAAAAATGCATTTAAAGTACAAAAAATGCTTTTAAAGCTAAAAAAATTGCATTTATGGAAAGCAATAAATTTTAATGCCCCATGCCATGATTTTTTTTGTAAAACAACAGGAACTCGTAATAAAGCAAACTTAACGTTGATTTTGTTACTATGCTGAAGTATTAGTTATGAAACATTCTTTATTTTGATTTCTTAGTCGATCATTTATGTTTCTACATATACCTGATAGATTTTGGGAGTCTTCTTTAAGTATCAAAGCGTAGTGAGTACAATGTAAACAAATTTATCAAAATACAAACTAAAAAAGAAAATACAAACCAAAATACAAAAATCAAACTAAATTAGAAAGTCGATACATACTATATTTTTTAACGGCTAATCAAAACTATTCTAAAAAATAAATAAATTGTGTAATCAAAAACTTAATATAATAAAAGAAAAAATGACTAACGCAGTTAAAAATTTGTTTTCTACAATTGACATAAATACTAAGATACTGTTTATATTCATTTTGCACAATCTTTTATTCTTAAAGCACAAAGGAGATCTGTTTTTTTAATAATACGGGGCGGTGATCAAAAAAAATTGTAACTACAATATATTGCTTTTATTCTTTAACAATATATTGTTTGTCAATGTAGAAATATATTTAAATATTGATTTTGTAATGCCAATAAACAGGGGTAAATTAAATATTTTATGGCTGTCTTAGTGTACGCATTTACGATAAAATATCCATTTTTTATTCGCTGTATTTTTTTGCTATATTAAACTGCATATTTACGCCACAAATTTTAAAAAAAGAAGACCAGCTGTTTTTTAAAATATAAAATATCGATCTAAACGTTTATTTAGAGATAAGCACAACGCGTACCGAGAAAATCAAAAGGGAAGGGTAGAAGAAACAACGTACTTAGAGCCGGGATTTGGGCGGGCAGCAGCCATCCTCTAAAGTTTTTTTTGCTTTGAGGTTAAGTAGTCAACATTCGGAAAACAGTTTATGCAAAACTGACAATGCTGGTACAAAAATATACAGTTTTACATGCGTAGAATCTTGTTTATGTTACATAACGGGCATGAAATTTCTTGAAGATCGCATAAAAATTTAGCAGCCCCCCTTCAAAAATTTTTTACATAAGACACTGGGTATATGAGGGAGGAGACGACCCCTTTTACAATGGACTTTTTACGCTTAATCTAGGGGCAAGGGGGGTCTTTGTTTGTGCGATTTTGTTTTGTCATTTTAAGAATCTAAAACAAAAATTGAATGTATATTTTTATTAAACCAAAATTATAGACTTTGGAACATCACGAAACAAGGTTTTCTGGCCGAACTTTTTTACAGAATACTGACTACATCCTGGCTCAAAAATTCCAGGGTACGCCACCGATAAGACATCTTTATCCTATTCTGGTAAAAAAAAACGATGAGGCATAATTAAATTATTTTATTAAGGCCGAAAAAAAAATTAATAACCGACTTTTTTTACAATTGCGTATTTTTCAGTTTTGCAATTCATAAATAAACAGGCAGTATTTTGTTATTAAAGACTAAAGCCAATAAAAAACATTTTAAAAATTGGTTTATAATAAGTAGATGTATATAAAAGCTTACATAATGCATGAGCGCACTTGATAGCACATTTGCTTAAAATTTTATTTGCTAAAATTTGTTTTTTTTATAATATAAAATAAATTATAACTAATAAAAACTGCTTTAACTAAATTGTTACGCACTATGCGCTGAAAGAATTCCTAAAAGTCTATGATATTTTTTTTAAGTCTGCGATACGCTGCACATTCAAATAATAAAAATTTAGTGTAACACAAATAGCTTATAAAAACATTTAAAATACACAGTAAAAATATTAAAAGATTAGAAACGAAAAAAGTTACTCTGTAAATTATGGAATAAGGTTTTGACTATACGCGCAATTTCTTCTAAATTTTAACCAACAAGTATTAACTTGTGTTTAAAATTTGTGTTTTTTTTACTATTGACTTAAATTAAATCTTTTTCTTTTTTAAAGTAAAATTTTATTGTTGTAATTACTTTTATTTTTTGCATGCATGCATAAATTTCCGGTTTTTTTTTTTGTTGAAAAAAATATTTTAACCTGAAAAACTACAGTAAAAATACACTTTTCAATCTTTGGTTTTTGCCGATTTTCTGCCGGATTCAATAGCCACTTTTTGCGCCGATACGCCGTAGCTAAAATGACTTTTTTTTCGATTTTATTTTTGGCCCTCAATATAATATATCCGGTAATCTTATGCAACATTGTAAATTACAACAGTCGAATCTACGCATAATCATACTGCCTAAGGTTTATACGCAATATATATTTATTTTTTGCGTTGAATATATAATATAAGGTATTAGTTTTCTATAAGAATATTTAACAATACATTTCTATTTGTCCATATATTGCTTATTGGCTGTAAAAAAACAATATAATAAACAATACAATCGTTATAGACACCGGCACAGGGTGTTTATATTTTTACCTTGGTACGGTTAGGGTTAGGCTCGAGTTCAGGGGGCAGGGTAAGCTTTTGTATGTATGTTCTAAAAAACAATATTTTTTTTCGAATTATAATAAATATAGTTCTAAAAATATTAATGATAAAAAAATACTATGTATTTAACTATTTGAAAAATATATAACAAATAGTGTGAATTGGGTGGCGTATATTTTTTTTATAGAAAATGTATGTTTTGATACATAAAAATATATCCTTTTCTCGACAAATATATTTTTTCATAGAATAAAATTTTTGTAGGCCCAATAAATCCCAAAATTTTATATGTTTTGGCACAGAATGCAAATTATTGACATAAAAATGTAAAAAATTTTCAATCACGGAAAATATAATAATTTTTTTAGCATTATAGTTTTTATATAGTTATATAATTGTTACATTCAAATATTATTAATTAAAGTATCTTAACCGACAAAAACATATAATATATAAATATATTAATAAATTGTTTTTTTGTGCTTTATTTAGTTTTTTAATTTATTTAGTAATTATGCAAATTATAGAAAAAATAATATAAGTTCTTGGAATTAATTAGGCCTAATACAAAATATTTCAAGAAAAATATCCATTTTCGGGAAAAACATATAATTCTAGGGAAAACATATATTTTCTAGGAAAAAAAAATATTGACCCGATTTGGTTAAAACCAACAAATATTTTTTTAGTCTGTATAATCTGTTACAAATACGTTTGATTATTTTAGAATAAGGCTAAATATGTTCAACTAGTTTGGATTAAGTTTAAATAGTAAGGAATTTGACAGGCGTTCGGAAAAAAATACACCCCCCAGAATCCGAACCCCGAAAAGAAAGAATACAAAAAACAAATATATGTTACGAGTCATAATCAAACAGAAAAAAATATAATGTTTTTGTCAAGCAAAAAAATTCAATATAGCAAAAAAACAATTAAAATACATATTCATTACCTTACGGGCAAGGCATAATAGCAACACAAAAATGCGACTAAAATAGAAAACAAATGCAAAAAAAAACAAACTACATTTTACGTAAACAATTTGATGATTTAAATACATCAAACGCACATATAAGCGCTATTATGTGTCTATAAGCTATACATAACTATTTGTTTATCATGTATAATTTCATGTGCATTTGCGCCGGGTTTAAAAAAAAACGCAATAAAAATATGCAATTAAAAGTAAAACACTGTTGTTTATGACATTTTTACAGCATTTAAGCATAAGAAAATACATTTGCCGTTTCCTTATTATCGTATATCTAATAAATGCTAAGTAAAAAGGAAGCGGTCGTTGAATAAGAAAAAGAATCAAAAGACAGCATTAATTAAAATTGTTATTTTTCCGGATAATATAAAGTATTTTTTAAATGTGGTCCTCAAATCGTAAAATTTATTTTTTTCTTCTTTGATATAATGTATTAGAAAATATGAACAGTGATTTTGTATAAAATCTCATTTTTTTTGTTAAATATGGTTATGTCTTTGTTTATACTTGTTGGATTAAGAAAAAAAAATATTTTTTTATACAAATAGTGTATAATTAGATATATGTATAGGAGCTTAAAGTCAAGTTGGCTCGCCTACTCGGTGGTTTAACGTAATGTTCTAACTTATGGCTCGCTCGAAACTCAAAATTCCAACACGGGTATTATTTTTTTCGAGTTTCGATCTTTTCGAATTGAGCATCTATAGGGGGATAAACTATAATGTCACCGGTAAATGACTAGATTTAGGATATGCATCATTATATACAGCAATTGTACTGCATGCATCATATAATGTGTAAATTCAAAAAACAGCATTTTTATATTTTGCCTTATACACAGGGGTCCGAAATATTTTTTGTGTGTACAAGCAGCGAAACTTGCACAATAAGCCGCTTTAAATATGAATAAATGTGTAATAAAGGATACGTGTAAATCCCTTTACTTCTATTTTTCTTGTAAAAATTGATATTCTCAGCATTTCAAATTTACATTTACAATGATCTCTAAGAATAAATTGTAAGTATCGACGCTGTGTTTGTAAGTCTGATCATAGAAAAAAATAGTCGCAATATCGCAATTTTTATATAAAAGTGGTTTTTCGCATTGTAAAAATTGGGTTGAAAATTTGTAAAATATAACTTTGTACTTTTTGCTTTTGCCATCTTAATAAGCACAATACAACCGGAATGTAATTGTTTTTTACTAGAGACAAAAAAGACATATTAGACACTACAAAGCGTAGCAAAAAAACAAAGAATTTATGGTATCTACGCAATGACATGTTGTAAATTTACGTTCCTTTACTCCTTCCATCGCACGGAATCTGTGTTTTTTTTGTGGCTTGTGGTGTCCCACGTGTTATTTTACAATAGAAAAAATATTAACATTTTTATACATGCCGGTTTAAAACAAAAAAAAAATCCAAAATTCTTCTGCGGTTTTTCGCCTAATTAATAAAACTAAAACTGTTCAAAATTACGTATTTTGATTTTTGCTTTTTATTAAAACAAAGAGACAAGATGCAAGGAAAACATTACTTTATACAAATCTATCACAAAATTTGCATCTAACAATACATTGAAATAAAAAGCAAAAATTTACACTAATTAAAAGTTTTTTTAACAACAAGATTGGCTTAGTAAACATACAAAATAACCAATTTTTGTAAAAAGTTTTTAATTACAAAACAAACAATTTAAGCAATTTTTTTATTACGAAATGCTATACCTTATATATTGCACATATATTATATAGCCATTATAGGTTTTAACTAATTTTTTTCTGGTAACCTGTTTATACATTATATCAAATTTACATTCTCTTAAATGTTTAAAAGTGGGTAACAAAAAGTTGAAGAAACAACGCAGTGGCGTTGTGAGGTCATGAGGAGAAAAAAGGTGGATTAGCAGTCTTCGTCAACATAAAGAAGTTTGGTTTTAAAAAATACGGAGTCTATTCTTGTGCAGAGATTTTTGTATCAAAAAAATGTAAAAATAAAAAATAAAAAAAAATTGTATAACACGATAATTAATATTTTGTAAGATGTACATCGCGTTTTACTCAATATTTTAAGAAAAAGTAATGACAATTGCTTTACCTTGAATAAAAGACCCTTTTTTTTCCAAAATTTTAGGCATTTGTCTTAAAATCAGATTTTGCTCGTTTTAACTCATATATAACGCCTTTCGAATATGCGACCACGAAAAAAAAAGACTCCTATAACAAAAAACAAGATGTTTTGCCAGCCGATTCTTGGTTATAACATTTTCGCATGTTTAGATTTTATCTAAACATTTTCTAAAATTAAATTTGTTTTGAAAACATGGTAAATATATTATAATATTTTTTGCAGGTAAGACTTATAAAGTCGACAAGTAAAATCTTAAAATTTATATAAAACTATAATTTATATATATACATATTTTGTAATGCTATTTATTATGTAAATATGACCAAATTTGCTTTTTTCTAGTTAATAGAAAAATTAAAAAGAAGAGCCGCAAAGACTAAATGCATTCAAAACGCAAATCATTTTTTTTAAAAATAAGGTAAAATGCTAATTGGTAAAATGCAGTAAATAAAGGGTAATTCAATTTATTTAAAGCGGCATGAAAAAGGCATTGCCACTGATAGGTTTTATTACGATAATATATACATTATAAATGCATCATAAATATTTTCTTTTCTTTAAAAAATAATGTAAGTAGTTTTTTTCTTTTTTTTACTACAATTATCCTAAATTACATAGGCGATTGTTGAAAAATGTCTTTTTTGTAAAAACGCGCCTAATGCATAACTAACATTGTTGTATAACTGATCTAAGCAAATTGATACGCATACTTTGTATTCTCTATGGTTATACGAATTTAATTATGCTCGGGTTTTTTTTTGATGTTTAATTTTTTGTGTTTTTTAAAAAAAAAATACTCAATTTGAAATACTTTTGTACTTGAATGCGCGGGTATAAGACTGAACTCTTATACTCGAACATAAAACCATAACGATCTGTTATGCGAATACAGGACGGGGTCTTTTATTCGAGGTTTAACAGCAGCCCTATGTAGAAACAAATTCCTGGCTACGACACAACAACCAAAAAATTATGTCGGTAGCTATTTTCATAAGTATTTGTCGTATTATAACGTGTTTATTTTAATGGTAAAACTTAGTTTAAATTGGAAAATACAGATATTTTTTAGATGATTAAGCGCCTGACATACTACAAGCAGAACCTCTGTCAGCACTGAGGTGTAGGGACGTAAATTTGCTAGTTTTGCATAAAAAAAAGGAGGGAATTTTTTTTAGTGTAACTTTAATAAAAATAAAATATAAATTTATATAAATACTGTTTTTTATCGTGCAACATGCTGACCCAAATGCACAGTAATCTGATTTCGCGACCATTTTTGTAAATGCATACTGCGGGCCTATTTCAGACCACCCGGTTTTTTTTCAAACTGCAAACAAGATGCCAAAAATATTAAAAAAGAAAGTATGGGTCTGTTTTTTTTTCTATTAGAACAGTAATAACAAATATTAACTAAATATAATCTGAAGTTTTTGCCCATATAAATACTCAATGTTTTTTTTTTTTTTGCTATACCGTCTTAAAGCTTTGAAGCAAAGTATGATACGGATTGCCGCATTGCGGCTATAAGGTATTCATGGCTAAATTAAAGGCAGGGCATTTTGGTTACACAGACTAGTAAATGCAAAAGTCATTACAACAAAAAAAACAAGGCTTAAATACACAACTATACTAAGCTGCTTGTTATACTAGTTATGCAAAAAATTAGTAGATTTAATGCAGCATAAAGAGTAAGGTTTTGAACTATTATTTTTTGCCTGTATTATACGCTTTTTTACAGTTTTATTCATTATAGTAAAAACAGTAATACGCAAGTTTTCCATTTTTTTAGTTTTTTGCACACATATACATTTTTTAACATTTTTTGGCAACCTTTGTATTTTTTTTTTAGTTATAAAAAGATAAAATGACACTCGGCTTATTAAAAACCAATATGTAATTATATGGCAGTTTTCTGCTCGTACAGATCGTACAAAACCTGCAGAGCTACAGTTCAAAAATTACGTGCCCGAATAATTTTAATTATCGTATTGTGATTTGTTTGATCATATCATATATTTTAATTTTAACACATAAATCATACAGCAAGAACAAGTCTTGTTACAATAAGGATAATAAAAAGTTTTTTCTATACTTTTTTGTACACATATTGACTTGCACAAGGGTGTAAAAAAAGTTTTCTAGCGCAAAAACGGCATGCAAAATGACCTGCTTATTACTTCTAGTTACCCAAAATGTTATCTTGCACTTTTTTTGTAATAAAATATATATATTCCTTCAATGTTGTCAATTTTTTTTTCATTAAAAAATTAGTGCAAAAGCAAGTGGCGAAGCGAGGGTGGCAGAGGTAGGAAATGTTCCTTCGCTCTCCTAAAAAAACAAAACCTGAATTTATGGGGTGGGGTTTGTGCAGAGTTTTTTTTTGATAAAAAATCTAAAAATCAAAAGTTTTAAACCAAAAATTTTTCGAAAAAAAAAACTAAAGCCGTGTCTTTTTTGCCAAGAACCCGTTTCTTTTAAAGAACCCGGGTTCTTTTTAAGAAACCGGTTTCTTTTTTCTGCCCTAATTTCGTATTCTTGTAAGAAACTACCCTAGACTAGTTTCTTTTTAATAAACCCCTTATGAAAGAATATTTTATATGGACGGAAGAAAGAAAAGAATCACTTATTAAAATTATGAAGCAATCTTTCGACACGAAGACAAAAAAATGGACTGAAATTGTGGTAAAATTCAATGAAGAGAATAAATGCACTGCTTCAAAGGATATTTTAA
>JAQFYM010007377.1:0-10458 GCA_034694785.1 Agrenia bidenticulata
ACACAAAAATTTAAAAAGTAAATAATAAATAATAATACGCATTCATGTGCAAAAGTTCAACCCCAAAGTGCAAAAAAAATTCTAAGTGTCATAATTTTTTACATTTAAACTAGCATATTCCAGATACAAATTTATGACCAAAAAATTTGAAACAATAGTTCCTTGTGAAAATAAATTTTTTATTAAAAAAAGTATAAAAATTTTTTTGTACAAAATTTCTTATCTAAACACAAATATTAAGCTAGTAGGGACTACTTCTTTGTAAAAAAAAAGACACTTAAAAAGTTATAGACACTTAATGGCTAAAATTTCGCTTACGCCTGTATGTTTATAATTTTGTTAAAATTGATTATTTTCGATAAAAATACAAATAAAATATATAAATATATTATACTTTCTTAAAGTATACTTTTTTTGACAATTATTATTCGCCTTGGAAAATTTTTATGTGTTAGTAAAAATATTTACATAGTTTCTGTAAAAATCTGAGGGCGTGTTATTTTCACCCAGAAACGTTGATACCTACTATTCATGGACTCAAATAGAAAATTTGTGCATGCCTGTGCACGAACCGTTCCTACCTTTATGCATAGGAACAACATATGTATTTATATATGCAAACAGCAACAATTCGCAATACAGAAGCTGTGTTTTTTTTAGCAAAACGGGCGCAGGGCATTCACGTTTATTTGTTGAAAAAGACACGCCCCGAAGTTTTTTATACGCCCTATATCTGTTAATTAATTTATGATAAAATTTTGTTCGATTATTACACTCATTATTGCCATATCTGTTTTTCTTGTTTAGACGTAATATTTTGTATGCCAATCCTTGCTAGTTAATTTTTTCGCATAAAATTAAAATATATGTACATAAAGGTTAAAATGTAAAAATATATTAATTTAAATTTAATTAAATATTATTTAGATTTTGTAATTTACCACATGTACTGTACTTTTAGGTACTGACGAAATGATTTATTTATAGATAAATCGTCTATTAATACAATTAGCGCGTAAATAAGTAATTTAAAGTTTATTTTGGATATTTTAATTAAGTTATAAGCTTGCCATCTGTACACTTTTTACATAAATTTATATATTATTGTAAAATTTTTAGCAATCACAGTCATAAAACTTAATTTTCAATGCGAAAATTGAGTTTTATAAGATAAACAGCTGACTATTATGCTTGATTTTATACTTTTTAAGGGGCAAAATAGTAAACAAATTTTAGCGGGTCTTCTCTTAAAGTTTTTCGGTCATGAGGAATACTAAATTGAGGTCATATTACATAAATCTAAGGGCATTTTTAATTGTAAAACAATTTTATACATTACAAAAGTAAACATCTTATTCTATAAATAAATTGCAGTAATACGCTTTTTTAGCAAATCAAAAATAAGCGTTACTTTTGCAACATTTGCCAATATCATTTACATCTAACTACAAAGAAACATATTAGTATTGTGAAAAATGAATTATCAACACAAAAACTTTTTTTAACTATAGAACTTGCTATTTAAATAATAAAAACCCTTTATATATACAAATAGGAAGTCTGCATTATCCCGGCCCACCCCGGCCCTGTCCGTTGTTTTTTGCAAAAAAAAGTTTACCGACCCGGCCAGCAAATATCCGAAAAAACCCAAAAAAAAATTACTTGCGTATACTTACATAATATACCATATTTTCCTTATATTAATAATTAGAAACGCACGTAGAAATACCAAAATGCATAGCAAAATTTTTCTATGCTGATTTTTGTGCTAATATTTTTTGTTATTAAACAAAAAAAATATAAAGGTATTTAATTACATGAAACACGTTTAAAATACACAAAACCATATAATAGTATGTTAAATCGGCATCAACATAGGTTTTACGCTACAAATCAATGCTTTTTACAATTTAATACAATTTACATGTTTTTACAGAGGTTGCTTACGTCTTATTTTTTAAACAGTCGTTGATTGTAAAAAACAGCAAATAAACGTGCAATTTGTAACAAAAATCGTACAAGTTGTTTTTTTCAGGCATGTTTTTATATAATCTAAATAATTGTAAAAAATTGAAAGGATGGTGGTTTTCAATACGTTGTCGAGTGAAAATAGTATTTTGTAAATAATGTATGTTTTTTACTATTCGTACAATATTTCTGTATAACATCGTTACAACTAAAATTTTTATGTTAATATTCTAGTATGTATAGATCATCCTAAGTTTATATATTATAAAAACACAAAATGGTACATAGAATCACGACCTTAATTTGCTATCATTACATATAACAAACTTCTTCTGTACAAAAACAGTACGTATCCATCCAAATTGCAAATTCAGTGTTTTTAACGTACTTAAAAAAGTTGTTTACCTTTATTAATATTTATATTATTTTCTAGAAAGTAAAATTTAGGAATGCAAACATTTACATGTAAGTTTGGTGTTTTTCTAATCAACACGGTGCATTGCAGGTGCCTTTTTTCGCTTAATATATTAAAACTGATTTTAAATTTGTAAAATATATATTTTTACGAACAAATATCTGCCATTAATATGTTTTTTTTACTGGCAATTACGTGAAAAATGTAAAGATAATACATTTTTAGACTTTTTTTTGTTTTGCCTGTAAATCTTTTTTTTTTACTTAAACAAACCCTTTTAAAACCCGATAACAAATCCATATACTTCATACTTGCGAAAATGCAGTTTGCGTATTTTTTGTTAACGTTTAAGCAAAATTTTGCCTTTTTGCACAAACAAACATTTACTTGTTGCAGATTATCTCTTTATTTTTTTATATAGTACGTTGATATACATATTATAGATTTTATGTCAGAAACGCAATTATTATAACGTATGGCACTTTTATTCGACTTTTCTATAAGAAATATACACTAAATATTTTTTACAATATCGGCCTTTTTATAGTATAATAAATGAAAAATACTGTAAATTTTTGTTTACAAAATATATTTTTCCAAAATTGATGCATAACTTTTTTCGGGTAAACTGGGAAAAAAATACCCGGGATCTTTAAAAAAAAATTCTACCCGCCCAAACCCGGCCCGCGGGCGGGCCCAGCCGGGTATTTTCGGGACAATGTAGACCTCTAATACAAACACGGGCGAACAAGTTATAATTCTAAAATTATATATAACTCAATTATAATATATAACTGTAATATAAAGGTACAAGTTATACACGGTGAGACGGTTTTTTTTTACAACTAACTACTGATGGTACGTAAAATGTCGTTTTATATTTTTACTAGCCTTTTTTGATTGCGCTTTTTTGGAAGGGATAAAAAAACTGCAGCATTAATAATTACGGTACAAGTTATTTTTTTTTGTTTACAATCAGAACTGAAATATAAATCAAAAACACTGAAAGCAAAGAACAAATTTAAAAAAATGTTATAATTACATATAGTAAAAATATAAGTAAAAAATATTTAAAGTGCTTTTTTTATAAAAAATAAATTACAAATATATGTAGATAAGTATTAAAAAAATATTTTTCTTTGATCTAATTTTTTTTTGTTATACAGAAAAACATCTTTTTTTACACTAACGAAAGGAACATAGCTTTTATTCCTGTGTAACACCTAGTTGGTTTTAAAAGAAACATTAAAACATAATAGGATTTTTGCCACAAAAGTTTAAATAATAATCTTACGTTTATTTATACCCAGATTATTTTAAGTTGTATGCAAAGGCTTTACTTGCTGCTCAACCGACAATTTCTTTAAATACAAAAAGAGCATGTACCTATTTATCACAGATACAGTTGTTTCGATTTTACTTTCTTTTTTTAAATCTACGTAAATTATAATTATATATTAAAAATTTTTTTTTTATTCACTAAATCTAAAAATGCGTCAGAATAATTATAATTTAAAAATACATATAACGTATATTATAGCCTTGTATCCGAACATACGAAAACATAAAAAATAATGTAAAACATAAATTTTTGGGTTTTTGCATTTTTTACAAAATTTTCACTACTTTTGGGTAATTTTTGTTAAAAATGCTATATATAAATATCGTAAAATTGCTGGTTTTAGTATTGAGGGCATGTTCCATTCCGTTCTTTAGGGAGCACTACCTAAAGGGATTTTTGTACCTTTGGGGATGGTATTAATTTACCTTAAGGGAGATAAATTATACCTGTACCATTTTATCGTCCTTCATTTTCGTTTTCAATCTCTATTACAAGATGTTTCTTGACAACAATTTAGTTCATACATATAAAATATTTCTAATTTACTCTACTTAATTTTGGATAAAGAGTTCATGCCTAAAATATTATATCTATTGGTAATGAATCAAAAGAGAACACCGTGATACAATAATGATTGGTTCTGGAACACTATACCACAATATGATAGCGAGCAGTATAGTGAAACTTTTCGAATGACCCGTGTACGTATGGATTACATAAAAGAGCGGTTGATATCCACATTAGCAGTTTCTTAAAAACCTCGTGATCTTAAAATACGTTGGAATGCTTATATATTATCTAGCAGGCCAAAAACATATAGGGACACTGCTAGAATTTTTGGGGTTTCCGACGACTACCTTGTATCTGAAAAAAACAAAAATATTGAAGTTATTTAAAAAGCATATCACCCCAAAACTATTAGAAGACAGACACATAGAGAAATGAATGCAAGCCGCATAAAGTTTCGCACTTTAGCAAATATAGATGATATGCCACTATCTGTAGCTGGTACACATTTGCCCATCGAATCACCGTTTTATAATTCAGCCCGATATGTCAATAGGAAGGTTTCCATTCATTGGTATACCAGGCAGCATTTGACGTAAATATATTATTTCGAGGTCTGTGTAAAGCATATCCAGACAGTCATCACGATGCATATGTTTCCAACGTTCCTCATTTTTCACTTATATTACTTTTGATATCCCTGACCCGTTTTTTGTAATTGGGGATGCAGCTTATCCCCAAAAAGATAACCTAAAAACACCTTTTAAAGGAAATCTATCACAGGTGGAATTTGAATATAATATGAAACACTCGTAACAAAGAACGGTAGTGGAATGTGCCTTTGGCCGACTTAAAGGCCGTTTTCAAAGATTTAGGTACCCGAACAAAAATGCTGATTTAGGAAACTATAGCAAACTATTTTTATTTGCATGTACGTTGCAGTACAAGGTTGAAATGAATATACTTGATAATTCAATACAGTATCTTAACGAATATATGAATAATGGAAATGCAGATCCATTTCGCATTGCGGGTGAATAAAATTCAACCGGATATATAAACGTAATAATTTTAAATGAGACTTTCGAAGGTACAAAATAAAAGTTTACAAATTAACTTATATATAATTTTAGTAATTCTTTTTTTTATATTAATTAAAATGTTATAGTTTCCTTGTTTTTGATTATTTAGGCATTCAATTAATAAGAATTCAATTTTCTTCTCTAACTCTTAAATCTTTTCTTTATCGGAGTCATTAGTATTCTAGGGTTTCATATCACTGATCACATCAAATAACTTGCCAATAAGGTCATTTGCATCAGCGAAAGCATCAACTAGCCGTGTTAACAATTCAACTTTTTCAATTACTTTGCTTTGTGTTTTTCTTTTATTGATTTTTGGCGAATCGATATCGGTGTCATTTATCCTCTCTTGCACATCGTGCCTGGCTGCATACACTACAATAATCTCATCATAAACGGTATCGACTATAATGAAAGGAGCATTACATTCTCTATATACATATGGTTTTTTATTAGTGTAAAATACTCCCAGTTAATCTGTCCCTGGCCGCTTGTATTGGCAATAAGTGCCTTTTGTCTGTACTCTTTATTTATCTAACTATGCGGGTGGAGGCGTGGTTTCCGTCCAGATTTTTAGATATTTTCAGCGCAATTTCTGCCCAAATCAAGCTTACCTCAAATGAATTTGATTTCTTGTCATGAAATCGTTTCTCGTAATTTTGTATATGCCTAAGTTCAATTAGTATTATGGTGTTCTTGCTTTCCCATTCAAACTCGGTATTGATTTTCCTTTTAAGGGGTTATAATTATTGGAATAAAATGACTGACGATAATCTCAGCCAAATTAAATTACTTTAAAATGAAGTTAATTAGAAATTCTAAAAAATAGTGGCAGGAAAAAAACAATATATATTTTTCCAGAAAGGAACACTTAATTTTAAAATAATGCAGAAATAGATTAATGCTGTGCTTAAAAAGGAAACAAAAGCAATTTTAGGTAATGATTGTACAAGTCAAATAAAGAACCCAATAAAAAGCATATTACTTTTTTTTACTTTGCGGACTTGTGTTTACCGAAATGAAAAAAAAGACAGATAGAAAAAAAATATTGCCTGAGCCTATCGGCAATTTTTTTTCTTTAAAAATTTCTGTATGATTAATTATACTAAGAATTTCTATTTCGCCTAAAGTACCATTTACTCTTAGTATTTCAATGTATCCATACTTATATTTTTTTAAAACACATTCACATGCAAGGAACTACATTTACCTAACCCCATAGTGTTTAAAACACGAACGTACGCTCACCAACGAAAATGCTATGTTTTATAATGAGATGATCTTGTATTCATATCTACTATGTTATTTGTTCTCAACCATTTTATTTCATCTACTAAAATATATGGTTAAGATCGTCGCAGTACAGCGGCGATTTTATAAACATTGTCATCTGTTCAGGAGTATTTTTTATCAATAAAATATAAAACTAGTATAGTGGAATTTATATAAATTTTGCTTTTTTTTTATTTATTAAAGTCGAAGTAGCCTTTTTTAGTATTGATGTTGTAAGCAGTTAGTAATTGTAGTCATAGTACATAATACATAGGTGATTTCGACTTTGTTTGTAGAATTAATTTATTATAGATGCGAATGAAAAATTTGCTATGCAAGATACAAAAAAAAACTAGGAAACCATAAGACCCGTTTTCTTTTAGAGAACTATGCTTTTGTTGCGCTATTATTTTAACCCTAACAAAGCCAAACTTTCTACAACAAACAGAATAGAAGCGTGCTATCACTAGTAAATCAATATAATAAGGACACCCGGATTACAAATAAAATCATAAGCTTATAAAGCAAAGAAATTTTTAATAGGTGTTTTTATAGTCTTTATCCTACTTCTATATGTATAGCCGAATCAAAGTTAAACCAACAAGTTACATATACAATCTCTCAAAAGTACATCAATAATACATTCCTATCAATGTTTGATATTTGTCTAGCATTACTCTAAGCATATGGCTGTTTTTCTGTGGTAAAAATAGCTAGTAAATTCGATCATTATTATTTTTAAAACAATATATGTTGTTGTTAAATTAAAAAATATATTTAAATTAATTTACAGTCTGAAAATCATAAAGAAAACTAAAAAAGCTTCTTTTGTAAAAAACCGCCTATAAAGTGTTATCGATTATTTTTTTATATTCTTTATGCCCATTTTTTGGTAGACCGGTACTCCTTTTACTTTAAAACAATTGTTTATGATGTTGTGTAAAAATCTAACCAGTAGAATTTTGTTAATAGGATTTAAAAAAAGGATAGTTCCTATTTGTAAAATCTGAAAAAAATCATTTATGTTTTTTTTCCAACGTGAAAAATAGTATTTATCTTTTACATACATTTTTTTATTGGATTTATACGCTTTATCTGTGTTATCGCTACTATTTTTTCTGTACGAATATTCCTTCTTTAGGGAGCTCCCTAAATGAGACATCTTCTTCATTGGTGAGTACTTTCCCTTAAGGGATTTTCTTCATGGAACACGTTTATTTATCACCAATGGTCAACCTCTTTTACGAATCCCTTAAGTAAAATAGAATGGAACACGCCCTTATTGGAACCTATTTTATGTAAATTGCAATGCCGCTGTTTGCATACTGCATGCATGCATATGTGTAACTCGCTTTAAAAATACATTTATACCAAGGTCTTTATCCATTATTAACAAGACTAAATTATTTGAACCCCAAATAATTTTTTATATATCACATTATATTCGTCTGATAAAGTAACACTAAGCTATGAATTCACTGTTGCATATTTGTTTTAAATATAATTTGAAATTTACAAAAACTTTTTTATTACCCACCCTATATATAACACTTTACAAATTCTCCTCTTTACATACGTTGTGCCTTAGATTGTATATAAAAAATTATAGGTCATTTTCATTACCTTCTGGACAATGGCGTAGGATGGGGAAGGGCTAGGGGGCTCAAGCCCCCCTCTTGTAAAAAAAATGCGTTTGATTCAAGGGGAAGTCTATTTTTGTGCAGATAGTTTTTTGTTAAAAAAATCTAAAAAAAAAATTTTTACCCATAAAAAAGTTTAGGCCAAATTACTAAGTAAAAAAGGGGTTAAAAATAATAAGTTCCGGACAGAAA
This sequence comes from Agrenia bidenticulata, assembly GCA_034694785.1. Classification (NCBI taxonomy): domain Eukaryota; kingdom Metazoa; phylum Arthropoda; class Collembola; order Entomobryomorpha; family Isotomidae; genus Agrenia; species Agrenia bidenticulata. The sequence continues at coordinate 8,419 of JAQFYM010007377.1, forward strand.
CAAGGGCAATAAAATATACGACCCGCTGAAAATTATACCCTTTGGGCCATTTTCGCTAATTTTTTGTACCCCTCGATATGTAATATATCTAGTTTATGATGGATTTTTACATAATTTTTTCACCCCCTTAAGCCTATTATACGAAAATTTTAATGTCCGGAAACAAGAAGAAGAAGATTGGTGCAACCGAAAAAAAAACAGTGGACAGTATGTATCTGCATGATAATGATTTTGAAACTTCAGATTTGTAGTCATCTGAGACCCGAAGAGTAAATGAGGAGGTACAGAGATCACTGGATAGCAGTGTATTTACGTATGACGCATTTAGAGAACATACAATCAACAATTTTATTGGAAAGAAGGAATTAAAAATACAGTTCGGCAGCGCAAAAGATTCATTTAGATATTTTTTTGATTTAAAGCTTATTTCAATGATTTCGAAAAAGATTAATAAAACAAGAGAGAGGAAACAATATTTTAAGAAAAGTAATCATTGATATTCCGGGTATAGATGAGCTACGATGCTATACTGAAATTATCGTATATACTAAAATCCTGCCTATAACAAACATAAAATATTTTTGGAATAAAACATCACTGAGACAAGAAGTAATTTGTAAATTGATGTCACATAAAAGATTTGAAGAGCGCAATCAGATTATAACCTTTGTCGGTCTAAAAGATTTTACTAATGATAAAGTTGTCCCACAGCCAAAAATATCCCAGTACCTGTTCCACTAGACACGAAATGCATTATGGGTTAGCACAGAAATTTATATCTTTGAAAGTATGGTGGGTTTCAAAGATAATCTTAGTAACCCATCATACCAACCAATGAAAAATTATACCCGGGGAATGAAAATCTTCAGCGCCAATAAACCAAAAAGTGGATTTTGTATTGAGCAAAGAAATCGCACAGGAGGTTCTAAATAATAATATATCTGACGAACTGTTGGCTTACAACAAAAACCAGAACCATTACATTTATACGGGCAACTTGAACACTAGTGTAAAATTAGCAGATCATTTAGCCACAAAAAACACCTATCTATGTGGAACATTGCGATTCATGAACGAAGAACTAAGCATATTAACGATATGTGTAATAAATCGAGGAAAGAAGAATGGATTTTGGCACAAAGAAGAGATATATTCATAATGGGATGGTATGAAAAGAAAGTAGTAAAAATATTGTCTACTATACATAATATGAAAATTTCAAATATAAGCAAAGATAAATCATGCACTGAGGAAAGCGATATAATACAAAATGAAAGTGTAAACACCACCCACTCCTCGATAATAATATCTGAGTGCGATAATACATTTAGAGGTGAGACATCAGCTATTACACTTGAACATTAGAACAGAAACAAAAAGACTACTATGTATTTTAGATTACATAAGTATATGGGCGGAGTGGACCTGATGGATCAATCCATTTCTAATTACGACTGTCATCGTAAAAACAGGAGGTGGGTACTAAAGTATTCCATGTATTTGTTAAAGAACTTGTGCCACAATGCCTTTGTTCTATATAACTATACTAAAGATAAAAGAGAAAGAAAAATCGAATACCCTATGGAAGTCTTCAGAAAATTTATCTGGTAATAAAAATACCCCAGTGCAAAATATAAATGATAATTATTAATGTGTGGATACAAATAAGAGAAAGATGTGCAGCCATTGTAATAATAAAAGCACAACTTATACCTGCTGCACTTTTAACATATATGTATGTACAAAAGGATGCTTTTTTGAGTATCATGATATTTCTGAGTCTAGTGATGATATGTGAGTCATTAATGTATAATAAATGTTATAATTTATGGTTTTATCTTATGCTTATATTTCTTAAAAATTCTGACATAAAAATATTCGTATTTGAGGGGTTCAAAAATACCATAAAAGCCCAAAGGGTTAAGGGGTCCAAAAATAATATTTTACAAACAAAAAAAGGATGAAAAATGACATTTCTGTAATTTACGAGAAATAATACTTACAAATAAAATTAAGATCAAAAAAATTAAACATACTGTA
>JAQFYM010007378.1:0-10458 GCA_034694785.1 Agrenia bidenticulata
TGCCAGACAAAAGTTTTTTTGGGAAATATAACCTAGGTTGAGGCCTGGATCGGGTTTTACTGCCAATCACATGAATCAGGTCGGGTATTCTCGAGATCAAGAAAACGGGTCGGGTGAAATATGTAAAATATACCTTAATGTTTTTTTCTAAATAAAAAAACTTTAAAAATGCTTTTAATGCATGGATCAATTATTTTTTTTTGGCAAAGTGTTTTGTTTCTGTCTATTAACTACTTTGTAAGGCTACATATAGATTATAACAGAAAATAAATGTTATTTTTTTTACAATAAACCTATTATTTAATGTTTTTTTAGTAGACGATTCTAGCTAAAATTTGTTAAAAAACTTTTTTTATTGATTTTTATTTTTAAAAAAGACGCGATAGTAATTTTATCTTATAAAACTTTTTTACATTCGCGCGTTTTCATTTTTATTATCATTATTTTATTGCAAGCAGTTAATATGAAATATTCCAAATAGATATATGTATAAATAAAAAATGGGTTATAAAACTTTTATGAAAGAATAATTGTATCAAAAAGGTGATTTCTATAAAATGAAACAGTATTTGACAGGTAGGGTAGGATGCGAACTTTCATATTTTTCGCCAAAACAAGTTTTTTTATGTATAATTAAATACACGATTGACTAAAATGACATCTTTACATGCACAAATTCTATATATTGAAAACAAAAATTATACGTAGTCTTTTTATATTTTTATATTTTTATTTCGTTTTATATAATTTGAATCTAAAATAAAAATATTTTTAAGCTACCAGTTCTGTTTAAACGATATTTATAGAACAAAAATATGAATGATTCACCGTTTTAAAAAAAAATATTTGATAATATAGATTTATCTTGTATTGATAATTTTCATCACTTTTACTGCATATCTAAAAAATTGAGGAAAATTTATATTTGGAGTGATGCCGAATAAATTCAGTATTCTTCTTATCTGCGGAATTGAGACAGTTGACTTCTATCAGGACAATTACCCCTAAAAAATAAAAATTCAACATAATTATACATGATATTTACTTTTTTATTTATATATTTGGCTTAATCAGTTTATAGTATAAAATATATGTAGACAAAATAATTAGTTAGCCACTTAAGTTTTTACCACTCGATGTATGATCATATTTTTTGTTACAAAAATGTTGCCTGAAAGGTCTTTTCGCAGACATCTCGGGAATCGGGCTCGGGTACCCGGAACCCGACTTTTTACGGGCAATAAAATATTTCGGGGCTTACCCTAGAATATAACTAAAATGAAAAATAATCGCAAGACAGGCTATGATTTAAATATTCACATGATAAGAAACAATTTAATGGGAAGAAGATTGAAGTGAAATTTATATGTATGGTTGAAAAATCTAGTTAGGTCGCAAGTGAAATGGTTGAACTAGGTTTTTCGAGATATGGGGGTATTTTTATTACTTGCAACTGCATTTCCAATTTTCCCGAAAAATTCTTATAATTTTCAATTTTTTCGGTCAATTTCCAAGTATGAAATTTATTTTTGTTTTCCCATAAATTGTCACCCCTATTTTAAATCACATTATTCTTTTTTATGCGTCGATTCGATAACGATATTAATCATTCCTGTGCATTGTATGTATTTTTTCTCAATTCGTAAAAATTACAACACTTCTATTTAAGAAAAGTTGCCTGTTATTGATACAGTTTAAACCAACATAAAGAAAGAATTCTGATACTTGTGGAGGGGCGAATAGATGAAGTTGCAAAATTTACTGCCAGCAAAACTCGACAGATACAATTGTAACTAGTGGTAAAGTACAAATTAGTTTTACCACAATGCAGAAATCCTCATTTGTGAATAAAATATTTTTATCCTAAGTTTTTATTTTCCTTCAAATCGTTTTTTTAAAATGCAAAAAAAAGCTCATCTATTCTTGTATAGAATAACACTACGATAAAAATTCCATACGGCTTGTTCAAACTCAATTCAGACCTTGTCGGGTTAAGATTTATATTATGGTTCAATGAATTACTCCGTAAAATATATTATAATTTCGTTTAAATAGTTTTTGTTTTCATCGTAAGAAAAATATAAACCAATAGAAAAAACCGAACATTATTTTCTTTTAATTTTCCTAATTAGTTAGAAACTATTTGAGACAATTTAAAGGTCCATACATATAAATTTTTACATTACATTAAAACGTAAAAATATTTATAAACTGAACCACCCATTATAATCATTTATTGGGGAAAATCATTGAGTAATTAAAAAATTCTTTACATATGGCAATATGAAAGTTTCCTTATTAGTATATTTTTTCTGAACTATTGCAGGTGTCTCGTACTTGTTTTATATCCTTAAGGTTTGTTAACAAATAATCGAAGATTAAATCTTCATAATAATACGTCGGTTTCTGTTAAAAAATAGAAAAAGTAACCAATAAATTAACAATGTATTGCGTTTGGAGATTCTAAAAGTTTACTAGCAATATAATGGTGCAAAAACTTACGCAAATGATTTTAACTATAACGCCAAGTTATTTTCATGATTATGTTACTTAAAAGTCCATAAGATAATATTATTAGTATCTTAAAGCAGCAGGACAAAGTCAAGTCGATACATTTCGAATATTATCAACTGTTGATTCTATTTTTTTCGTATAGAAAGCAACATTATTAGTTATCGCAATTTGATGTTTTTTTTGTCAGTTCTATTGGAATCATTTTTTTTGGCATATTTCATTCATTTTAGAAAACATTAGGCGAGAAGGTTGCCGGCGAGATGGCACTCCACGCATTTCTACCCAGTTTTTAACAAAATGGCGATTTTATTTACAGATAAGAAAATTATTATAATATTTATCTATTTAGAAATTATTGGATATAAATATATTTAGCAAACGATTCTTATACATGTAAATTTTATATAAAATATTCATCAACTAGTACAGTAAAACCTGTAAGAGTGACACACAAAATGACGAAAAAAAAAACTTTTTGTTTTACTTTTGTCCCAAAAACATATAAATAATTTTTTTTTGTAAAATAACTAAAAAAAAAACCATGCTTCTAAAAATGAGAATACAACAAAAAAATGCGTTCGAAAGTACATGGGAACTTGGTTCTTACAAAAATTGCATACATATGTAATTTAAGTTGTGTGATCTATATTTTAAATCATAAAAACTATTTCGATGTATTTTTTAAACCTTTATGTCATCTTTAAAGAGCGTCACTCATAAGGTTTCACCGTAGACAGATAAGGGTAAGTATTTGACTTGATTTTAACGAAAAATCGTGTACAGAGTTTTAAATTAATTTTAAAAACCATTGCCGAGTATTTTTCGAGACTCTTTTAAATTAATTTTTTTGTTTATATTTACACACGTTTATTAATAATTCATAAGAAATTTTCAGTAAAATATTTTTTCACTGACATTCTTACAAAAATCACTATCAAAATCGAAAAAATACCCTTGAAGACTTTATATATAGTTAAGAACGATTTTATTTTTATTTGAAGCATCAAAAGACTTCCATTAAATACTTTCACAAGTAAACATATATATAAAATACTAAAAGTAATAAAGCTACAGAATATTTATATTAATAATTTTTAAACAGGCGCTACTTACTTTAAGAAATATTTATAGATTCTTATAACTACCAAAATACAATACAGCAATACTACCTTAATATACAGAGGCGTGCCCAGTAATTTATCAACCGAGTGAAGTTAGATTTGTACAACTAAAAAAACATAAAAACATTATTTATGACCGTTTGCAACATTAAATAAGCTATTTAAGCTAACGCTTATATTTTTAAAACTAATTAATATACAGTCGAAACGCGTTTATCCGACACTCGATAAACCGACACCTAGGTTTCGACAGTTTTTTTTTATTTTTATAATATTTTTGCCTTATTTCGTTTGATATCCGACATTCTAGTTACCGATTGTATTTATTTCTCAAAATAAAAAAAAAAATAAACGAGATAAAAAATTTAAAAAAACCCCAGAACATGTAAAAAAGAATTTAAAAGTATTACAAAATTCCATTAATTATAAAAAGCGTAATTGCATACAATGTTTGCAGGTATACGGTTGAAATAATTTACAGACAAAAAAAAAATATGTGTAGAACTAAAAAACGGGCTGAAAAGTAACCTGAAATACACAATAAATTTTTTTAAGCATAGTAAAACAAATTTGAGGATGAAAAATTTTAGCCCTTTAATCCGACACATTCTGGTATCCGACTGTAAAATGTGTAGAAAGGCGTTTAAATGCTGTCGGATTATCGATGCTCAACTGAATACATAAAAAAATTATCCCTTAAAATCAGGCACATGCATTTTCGGCCACAGATGGGAGTAAAACCTGCTTTTCCCTTTTTCTGGCACTCCAGCGGTATTGTAATAAGCCAAATATTGCAATAAATAAAATATTTTACATATAAGTAGAAATCCAGGTCTTGATAAAGCGTTTAATTTAGTCATATCGAAATTTAACTTTTGCCTATATAACCTGATTTATAAATGATCAAGTACGTGGACGTAAAACCAGACCGAGTATACCACGTATCAGCCCCTTTATAGGTGATACTAATTCTAGTTAAGAATCATGATTCCTTTTCACGTGTTTTTTTTGTTTTTTATAGAATTTTTGCAACGGAAAAAAACTTTATTGGTTGCCGTATAATTCCTGCCATTTGCAAAATATTTTTGTTGTCAATTGTATATATTTTACCTTATAAAAAATATTTCATCTTAGAAAAAGTCCTAAACTTTGTTTTTCAAAGTATAAGGGCGTGTCTCTTTCGCAAATGAAATATTTCTTTCTTAGAAATATTTCTTCACAAAAAACATATTTCTTTTTTTCAGCCTAAAAAAAGAGGGTCAAATAAGAAATACCTCGACACATATTTTTCATTTGACCCCTATTTTTAGGGGCGAAAAAAAGAAATATGTTTCTTGGAAAGAAATATTTCTATAAAGAAAATATTTCTTTTGCGACAGAGACGAGCCCTATGGTTTTTTCACCTTACGAGTAAAAATATCATTGTAATTTTGAATTTTTCTTCCACATATACAGCGACAAAAACATACCTTTAAAAGTGAAAGAAGCGTTTAAACCTTATTTTTTTTGCTTTTTAATTTATTAAACTCTGTGTTAAAAAAAAATACTTGGCTTTTTTCATGATGACAAAATATATAATACAAAATATAAATATAACTTGCTTTATGGTAATCATTTGACACTAAAGTAAATAATATTATAAAATAAACAAAAATAAATTAGAATTAAAAGTAAAATTAGATAAAATGTATTCAATGGTAACAGATATAAAAAAAATAAACTGAATTTGCGTATCCGCTGTGTAAAGTGCATAGATACGCATACTAATGTATATATTTTTTACGCAAATTATTTGTTTAAAACCATATTGACAGCCATTTTGTGGTTTTTCTCTTACTGTATTGTAAAAATTTACAAAAGACGGAGATGTAAATTACGGTTTAATAGACGATTTTCTATTCAGAGTCAAAAGTATTACCTAGAAATGGGCAATAAATACTATTCTTTTTTATTTCTGTAAAATTTTCTTATTTAGAGTTTAATAATAGACACCCTTAATAAAAGAGGAAAAAATTACAATTACTAAACAGTCACGACCGCGACATAAAAAGTACCAAAAAAAGAGAAGTAATGACTGCGAAGTATTGTAAGTCTTTTACTGACACACAGTCAAAGTGCTTTGTTTGTGCAGTAAAATATGCAATAATGAATATACGAACAACATGATTAAATATTTAAAAGTAAATCAGTTACAAATTGGCCGAAGAAAAAATGGCTGTAAACTAATAAAAAAAGAAATTAAAATTTAAAAGCTGTTCAATACTTGTATTTTTTGCGTTGACTGTTTTTTCCTTTTCTTGATTCTAAAAACATTAAAAACTTATGCCATGTTTTAACATCAGACTATCATTTATTATTTCAAAAGAAATTACCATCGCAGATTTTACCACATGAATAATATGAGACAAAGTTTTTGTTGACAAATGATAAAAGTTGCTTTTTACATTTCCTTAACCATTGATACAGGGACATTTATATCCAAAGCGGGCTTTGTCAGTATTTCTATTCATTTTGTAACTAGTAATGGAATTTACGTAATATTCGTATTGGGATATCCTGTTTCCCGTAGTAAAACACTGGTAAAGAAATTATAAAAAAATAAAAAATATATATGAATAGAATAAATGTAAAACAAAGTACTTAATTGTACGCATGATAGCGCATCTACATGTGTAAAGCGGCAAAAACGTAAAATTCTACGTCATTAAATGCTTTGCTCATGCTTTACAGCTATATATTTGCCCTTTACGCGCTCACTCATATTTATGTAAATTTAAGTGTAAAAAATGGTCCGCATAGGCACCTTTTACGCACTCAACAACTGCAACGGAATTTACTTAGCAATAGCAACGACTAAAAAGCACAGAACAGATGCTCATACAAGATATAAAACAAAGGATTACTGCACGCTTGATATGATAAAAAGATTTTATTCGTATAAAAATCTTATGTATTTTGTATTGGTATGATAAACAAATAAATTTGACACAAGATGTAACGGTCCAAGATTATTACTTGAATAGAAAATTATAACTCTATTTAACTGATCGTTAGAAGCGACTAAGTTACTTTTATCCGGGAAGATCCCCACAGGATCTGATTTTTTGCCTGTATTACATCAACTGATAATAGGCGTAGATTATATTAATGGTAAAAATGTGGGGTCAAATACTCTGATATTTAAAAATGCTCTCCTAATTATGTTTTTAATTTATTTGGAATGTTTATGAAAATGCTATACCTGTATTAGGAACTAAATTCTTTTTAGATTGAATATTTAGGGTTTTATTTTTTATCGCAAACAGATCAAAGCTTAAGTCAACTTTAAGTCAACAAAACTCTTTCCAGTGTATCCAAAAATAAAAATCGGATGATAACGCCACTAAGAATACAAGTGAATCTACTTTGGGGTCAGATTAAGAATATGATTGCAAGGGTAAAGATGAATTTGCAACTTACACGAAAAAATTCACAGGGTAAGCTTAAAAGAAGCCCATTTACCGTTTGACATAGCAACAAAAGGCAATATTTATTATTTTTCATTTATGCAAAAGAATATTGTTGAATTTAAGGGAGCAGTGTTCCATCAGAAAGAGTATTCCCTTGCTCAAGTATAATCGTAGACGATTTGAGAACGCGTGCGATCCCCAAAAATGTAAAATGCAGGTGTAGATTATACTAATCATATAAAAAACAAAAAAGGCATAGTTATAGTTGAAGATTAAATAAACAATTTTTATTTTGAATATTTTGAATATTTATTTGGTTGCTTTGCTATAGATCATCTTTAAATTTTCAACATTGCTAGTTTATCACAAAATATTATTAAAATTGTCCTTGTTTTATTTATTAGTGATTTTAAGTTTTAATTCTTTATGTATGTACTTGTCGTTTTTTCTTTTTGCCTGCATTTATTAATGTACATATCAAATCATACCAAAAGATTTTCTCTTTTATTTTTTTTAACATATATTATACACGTTGTGTATCTGTTATGCTTTTTTTGTATCGTAAGTACACATTTCATTTCTTTATCAAACTTACTTGCTTTCTTGACAGCTTCATAAACAACTTCACGGGTATGAAAGGCTATTGTGTAACAATCTTTCTAGCCTTATTCACCAAATAAAAGTAATTAGATTGTAAGTTCTGCTGTTTTACAAGTTTCTACAGGGCTTTCACCTTACCCGTGTGTTTTCAATTACATTCAAATTTCTATGGGGTCAAATAAATTCTTATGAAGATTTTGAAAGCTCCTTATACGATGAAAGTTTTAAAGCTCATTCCTATTCAAAAGGGATTTTAATTAGAAGCGCTATTTATAAAATTTTTCTAAAATCACTTTTAAAGAATTCCGTAATCAGTATAAACTCAATTAAAAATTATCTATCGTTTGAAGTGACTATATTCAATTACCATAGCGTTTTTGAACCTATATTTTACTTATTCGCGTGTAATTTTTTTAAAAAAGGCCAGAAATATGTCAGATGAAAAATCTTAACAACATAAAGTAAAAAAATTACTATTTTTTTATTCGTGTATTTTCTATATATTCTACTACAGTACTGTATTTGCCATATTTTTTATGTATTAAAACGTTAATTAGTTTTAATTAATGGACCTATTTTTATTAAAAAATTTTAAATTTTAGCCAATTTTTCTCTTTTACTATTCGTTCATATTTTACCATATTTCTTTACATTGGTTTTTACTGAGCAAATATTCTTACATTGATCATTTAGAGCAGTGGTCTTCGTTTTTCTTTTTTTTGGACCCCATTTGGGATGAGCAAAATGAGACAAAAAAATAGTATGATTTTTATCAGACCTCTTTTTTTCGGGCTGTACGACTGTGTTATCAGTATTATGCGATATTAAAGATTGCACATGTACGAGGTGGTACGGTGAATGGTAAATCGATTTAAACAATGAATAATGGATTCTATAATCACCACACGGACCTCTCCTACAAACTTCCTGACATCCGCTCCACGTAGTAGCTGGTTCTCTATCGTTTTATTATTGCTGCATGATCCTGTATGAGCTTACAAAAGTCTCCATCACTACTGCATACCTAGGCCATCTTGAGTCTAACTGTTTTGCTGTTCCTAATACGTCAAAATGTAGGATTTAATCTCCAACTGCATCCTTACTTTTTGTTCAAACCCTGGGGAAAACCCCTTCTGGTAACAGAGTCTTCTTCTTGCTATGCTCTTTCTAACTTTTTACTCCTATAAAATAATTTGTCGTGCTTTATGGCAAAGATCTACTTGGCAAACTGGCAATGACGTTGTGACCGCGTCAATTTGGGTCATGTAGGTTGACCTCGCGAACATGCATTTTATGCGAGCGATGCTTCTACAAGGTATGCTGCATAGTCTTTCTTTCCAAAATCTGTTAATGACTTTAACCTTTGCATCAAACATTGATTAAATCTTTTGACGCAGCCGTTTGTTCGTGGATGGTATGGGGACGCAAACTTGTGCGTTTTAATTTGTCTATCCATAATTCTCCTACACTCAATACTACTGAACTCACCCCATTGGCGCTGATAAGCCCTTTTTGCACTTCATAATCTTTTATGCACTCTTTTCTATCATCTCTGCTACTTCACTTTCAGTCTTACTGCTTAGCGGCTTCGTCATTCTATATTTTGTAAACAAAACTGGGCATTTTAGAGCGTATCTTTGACCTTGGGTAAGTTCTTGTAGGGTTCCATATTTTTGTAACCTATCGGTCGTTCTCTCCCTTAGTGTCAATTGCTATATAATCAGTTGTTTGTGTGGGCGGCACTGCTTTTATACATAAGGGGCACTTTTGAAATTCTTTTTTTTGGCCTTGCTAGCTCTTGGCCATTTTTTTTCTTATAAATGCATACAGTTATTTTGACAGCACTTTATGGCAGGTATACTTGTGGTATGCGTCTTATTTCGTTTTTTGTATCTTCCACGTCACTTACTTCTACTTGCAGCCCTACTTTCCTGGTAACATTAACTACTGATTGTTTATCTTTTGTTGCCTCCGAATCCTGTGCTGCTAGTCTGCGTATGAAGTTTCTTGGTTTTTCTTTTCCGGAAATGTGTTCAATTGAAAATATATATATTTTGCACCTAAGTCGTATACTACCTAAACAGTTATGAATTAGTGTCCTTTACCTATACATAATATTTGAATGACGGATGATTCGTCTTTAGTGTAAAATTATTGCCTTAAAATAACTGTCTTTAATGTTTTACAGCCAACAGAATAGCAAGAAGCTCTTTTTATGTCGTGCTTTAATTTCGTTGACTTTTATTTTGTCCACAGCTGTATCACGAGACAAGTTTTTCTGCACCGTTCTTTTGTTTTTGGCTTAAATTTTTCCCGACTCTAAAATTGCAGCACCGGCTGTTAGTGACTACTTTGTACTAGCGCGGGACAGGCCACAATTGTACTTGTCTGCATTTCTCGTTTGATTTCTGCAAAGGACACTTTATCTCTAACGTAAATATAATCTTGTTCGTCGGCTTAAGTTCTCTTTTGTAGCGGGATTAAGTGGTTAAGATATTTTGACCATTGTACACACAAAACGTCTACGGATGCTCGTCAGACCAAAAAAACTCTTTTTTTCTTGGATTGTCAAGACCTCGCGGAAACTATAAAATAAACTTAACTCTATCTGGGCTTGGCTTTACTCGATCTTTTTTATTCACATGTCTAAGGCCATGTCCGGTTTTTTTCTCTATAGAGAATTCTTGGGGCAGAATCGCTTAAGAAAATTCGGTATAGTGAAATTCTCTATAGAGAATTCAAAAAAAAAATTCGAACCAAAAAAAAATCACTAT
>JAQFYM010007379.1:0-10457 GCA_034694785.1 Agrenia bidenticulata
GATGACAGACAGACAGACAGACAGACGGACAGACAGACAGACACGGTGATCACATAAGCCCTGGCTCGGGCTAAAAACGGAAACTTCAGATGGAACCTGTTTATCCAAATTAGAAATGGATTGATGTATGGCCCCCTTTCCTTGGTCATAGTAAGTGTATCGGAAACGATTTCCCCAGTGACAAAAATCAGATGAAATAACGAACCTAAAATATGTATAGATAAATTACAGCTGCTTCAACATTTCAAACTATCACTACATTTTTCTTACAGATTGCTTGGATCTGCAAGATAAGGTGAGAAGATGGATCCATAAAATGCTTCCTTCTCTGGGGTCAATGATCCAACCATAACAGGAACAATAGTGAAGTCGTTTTTTCTACTACAATTCATCGACACATAATCCATTTAAGACAACTCAACTCCATCGGTATAATTTAAATTGAAGTCTTAAAATAAATATCTTACTCTTCCATCACTTTTGCTATGTAAGGAATCGTCATTTCCAAAGAATGCTCATCTTCGTCAACACTCAAAGTCATTCTTTCGAATGCATTCGTGGTTTCCAGCTCAGAATAAATTTGCTGATCGATGGTGAGGTCGTAAAATGGAGTTTGATATTTCGCAGCGGATGAAATCGCACAACCAGAAAGTCTAACGTGATGAGATGGGCCAAGAATAAACACACGCTGAACGACATTAGGGCTGACCTAATAAAATGTAATAATGTAATATAATTATTATATTTTAATAAAATTCATAACTAAAAATAGAGTCAACAGGAACAGTAACTTGAAGATAATTTCAAGTCTAAAAGAGACGGTCATTTATCCTACCTGACGGTACGCGAAAGCAGCACACTCCCCACAGTAAGAATATCCTGCATGTCTACGGGGAAATGTCAGAACTTCATATAATTAAAGAGGCTGATATTTCAATTCAAAGTTAATTGATAGATTTTATATTTGCAAAACTTACGGAACTATAAGAGCACGAGCAGGGCCATGGGTCAATTCTGCAGCACCAAGCCACGACTCCAGCTGATTAGTAAGTTCCTTGGCTGGTAAATATTCAAATTTTCAAAGTTTAATTATCAAGCAAACTTTAAACTGACAGAAGAAGATATTCTTTACATGCAATTGATACATTTATGATGTCGACTGTCGAGGAAATAAGTCTTACAAGAGTCCGAGTACCAACTGCCGGCATGGGAAGCTCTTCGAGTCTTCGACATTTTCAGTCCCAGGTTCAAAACTTACTTTGTTTGATTTAAAATACAATACAGCAATCCACAGATTTAATTTCGAATCCAAAATACACCATGTGCCAACGCCAACTTATCAACAACAACAACAAACCATGCAGTTAGAAGAATTTGAAGTTGGATATAAAGTTTGGATTGATTAATTTTGGATACTTGAATATTTTGACTTTGAATGCTTAACTTAATTAAAGCGAAGCTATGCTTTTCTCAAAAGTATCAAAAGCTTTCTCAAAACCGAATATTTAGTTTAAATACTAAATAAATGTTCTTTCAAGTTTAAAGTTGTGAGTTGAAATTATTCAACTGTCATAACTGATACAACCCACCCGACAACACGTCGTAGCCATGGGTGGCGGCAGGCTGACAGTTACCCGACAGCTCATTAGCGCTTTCAATATTAACGCTCCGACAGGTTAGGTTCGGACGGTTAGGTGTCAGGTTATTGAAAGTGTCATCTGCGCCCTGTCAGAACGTTAATATTGACTGTCGTGTCATTAAAAGGGCTACAATGCAATGAGTGTCTTGTCAGGTAATTAACTGCAGCCCTCCACCGCCTTTCAGATGGCTTTGCTGAATTGTCGGGCGCTGCTAGTTGGGTGTCGGGGAACTTCAGCTCATAGCTTCTAACAATCACACGTCACATCAATTCACAATTGAAGGTACGAAGATTTTTATTTTGGTTAATCAATTAATTTATTCTCAAAATAAAATTTGCACTGTTGATTTATTGGGAAGTAAAATAGTAGAGCCAGTAGAGGTAGAGGTGCTAGATCTCTTAAGAAGAAGAAAAGGTATTTTGTTGAGTAGGAAAAACTTCATATCTACAGCCGCCTACAGCAGATACGTTGGCTGATCTCAAGAAATTTTGTTCTTGAGGATTTATGTCGTATTTTCTATTTGAAAGGTGTCCCTTTCGAAATTATATTGCGGAGGTTACCTGGTTTATTTTAAGAACATTTCAAAACCACTGGTTTAAATTCTTTGTTGTACAAACAATTTAGAAAGTTCAAATCCGGATTGAAAAAATAATTGTTATGCATCATACTGCATTACTTTATAATTTTTTTTGTTAAATATGATCGGAATAGAATGGGCTTTATATTTTTTAGAATTTACTAAGCTTGCTTAAATTGTCAATTCAAATGCAAACAGGTGAAGGCCGTGAAGCGTTTTGAAGATGTTCCTCGCAGTTGGACGAAATCAATTATTTCGTGGAAGTAGCGCATTGTCCAAGTCTAGCGTACTCATTGCAAATGCCGGACGAGATATTTCAATTTCATCCGTTTTCAGGCTTAAAGAAAGTAAGAATGTATACCTAAACCTAAACCTAACAATCAATATACTTTTATTTTTGATCTCAGAAAATAGGTATGCCTAACTTTTAATAGGTATGTACCTTCATATTTTGTTTCCTTTAATTGATTACAGTACAGAAAGCTGAAGAAGGAAACAATGTTGTGATTGAAGGTAAATATATCCCTTCACCGCGAGAAAAATATCTAGTCAAAGAACTCACCGGTAGCAGCAGTCCTTTGTCGATTTTGGCTTCACAAACCGATCCTTGTGGTTGTTGTCTTTGCAAGTTGGATCTTCAAATTAAGCACACCGTAAGTTTTCTGTTTTTAAATTGTACTGAATTATGTTTATATCTTAATTGCTTCTTTGCTAAAGTTCATAGATACCCCTCTATCTATACATTTTGAATTTTATTGACAGGACGTTCTGATTCTCAGCCAGTTTACCAATTCGAAGGGGAAGATTCTTTCGAACAAAGTCACAGGATTGTGCAAGCCACAGCATAGACGAGTCGATTACCTCCTAGTCATGGCTGAGAAAGCTGGTTGGTTTATTTTAGATTACCTATGAATACAGCATCAGTTTTTTCTTGATTACTTTGATTCGATTTGATACTTTATTCTCAAATAGTTTCAAATTACATAGCAGTTTGTTCTTCAATACGTGTTGTCAATATTACAAACACATCATCCCTCTTGGAGATTATCCACTCTTTTACTAGATCTTTCGTACTATAAGCTATATTCTTTAACACCCAACTTTTGGCAATTTGTTCCATAGTAAGGATCCTTTTAACATAACAGAGTTTCTAAATATTTGTGAGTTGAATGAGGGTATAACAATTAACAATAAGAGGGATATTTTTGTCCAAAGATCTATCCGGACTAATTTTTCTATTGATAGTTTGGATGTTGTAATAATTTAGTTTTTAATTTTTTACAGGACTGATAGATATCTACGATGAATCGGGCATAAGACAACTAAAGGGATGGGAAAAATTCAACAAATACTACGATGAAACTGTAATTGATGAATTTTTGGCTGGTACAAGACAACGCCATTAAATTGTTCGTTGGTATTGGTATTTAACGGTGCCTTCGATAGTTCAATTATTTAACTCATTACTTTAGAATGCAATTGTTTATTTTTAATTTTCAAAATAAAAGAATCTAAAATAAATCAAACTTTTAATTGAAATGCTGCTAATCCGAGATCCTTGGATTGTGCATTATCGTCTCTTCTGTCTTAGATCTTAAATCTTATAAGACTAAGTCATGAGTGCGTTTACTACAGCATGACTGTCTAATGAACGTAGATCAGTGTAGGTTTGTCCCGTACCTACGAAGACGATGGGCTGTCCTGTAATATATGCCATTGATACAGCAGCTCCAACCTATGTTATGTTCATATAGTTAATAGTAAATTCATTTCAAGATATATAGCAAAAACTAAAAAGTTTGTCACCTTGTCATCGATTGTATCGAACTTTGACAGAACAATTCCATCAATTAACCTTGGCTTGGCTTGATCAGAGAAATCGGCCAATGCTCGATTGAATTTAACAAGCTGGTCTACAGCTTCATTTCCCACTAACGCTTCTCCAACAAAGAGCACTAGATCAGGATCGTTCACCCGAATCAACTGTAAGTAAAGTTTGCATTAGCCCCAAATTCTAAATATGCTTTTAACTTAAATTCTCATGCACCTTAGCTAACGCCCTCATTAGAGGCTCATTATCCTGCATCCTTCCAGCGGTGTCTACAAGCACCACATCTATGCGAGCTTCTTTTGCAAAACAAATAGCTTCCGCAGCAACTCCTGCAGCATCTTTCCCATATCCTTTTTCATAAAGTTGAACCATCGGCTGTCCATTTTTTGGAGGATGTAATGCATTAAGATGTCTTGCATGAGTCCGTAACTGTTCCACAGCTCCGGCACGAAAAGTGTCACAAGCTGCTACAAGTACTCGTAGATCGTTTTCAATAAGCCAAAAGCAAATCTAGAGAATAAAAATAAAAATGAACATACAAGAAAGATAGTAGAATACCTACATTAAAAAAATCATAAAATTCATTTGTACCTTTGCTAAATTCGTTGACTTTCCAA
Organism: Agrenia bidenticulata; assembly: GCA_034694785.1. Lineage (NCBI taxonomy): Eukaryota > Metazoa > Arthropoda > Collembola > Entomobryomorpha > Isotomidae > Agrenia > Agrenia bidenticulata. Next base: position 4,666 of record JAQFYM010007379.1, read on the forward strand.
CACCATTTACACCACAGAATGCAATGATGAATGGTTTTGCTTGCCTTTTTGCTTCAAGGGCATCTCGTAGAACATCAACTTGTTTCTTGGGTTGAAGTAAAGTGAGCAGTGATTCTTCAAGAGCTGCTTTCACCGTAGAATTTACGGTTTGGAAAGTTCCAAGAATCTTTGGAATGAAAATGAAAGAATTAATTTTAGACTGATTTTCAACAACATTCAGATGAATTAAAACCATGGGACTTACCTTCCCCTCAAGTTTCTTTGACACACTTTCACAAATCTTAACGGAGACATCAGAAGCGACATTCTTTGAAATCAAATGATCTTTCAGCTTCTCAAGTGCTGGTGCAACGTCGTCTGCACTAAGCGTTTTACCACCGACTAACCCTTTGAAAAGATTTGTTACCACACTACTGGTTTCCTTTTTCTTTTGGTCGGCTTTACTGACTTCGAAAGCTTTGATGCTTCCAGCCATTCGTCCTTTTATCTGAATTTCGACAGAAAAATTAATAATTCTGTTTTAATTTTGGCAATAAAAACATTTTAAAACTTACAGATAGATCAGTTATAAGAGCTTGCGGAACGTCTCCAGCTTTATTTCTTTCCAGATTTCCCACATCCTTATTTGATCCACCTAACTGCAGTTCCCAAGTCGTAGGTTTTTTCCCTTCTTTATCTTTCTTGGATTTTGGACTTTTTCTATATGATTGTGAGACAATGACATTTGATAAAATTAAGTTAATTTAAACAAAAGGATAATTGAATTGAATACTAACAGATTTTTGATGACCCTCCGACCACCTGGTCCTTTCGGGACAGCTCTCAAAGAGCCTCCTGTAGGTGAAGCCGGAGCCATTGGTGAAACATTTTCCTCATCAACAAAACCTGGTTCCCCATCAATATCGTCCTCCGAAGATTCATCCTCATTACAATCCTCAACAAGAACAGCAGCTTTTTTCGACGCAGCCGGTAATTTAGGTTTTTTTTTAATATTCTCATTGCTATCTCCAGCCCTACTCTCAATCATCGACCCGACAGTCTTAGTCGCCTTATTCGATTGCATGTAAGTTCTCATTACTTTGGGCTGATTCTTCATTTCAAAGCTCCAAATCTCTGCTGCCTTGAAGATTCGATGGTATTCTTCATCCAAGTTAAGCCCTTGTAGAAACATTCTCTTATCTAAAAGAGGTGTCTTGTACTTATCTCTTATCTCCCGATGAATATCATCTAAGAACTTGTCCACGTAAGACAGCTTGAGTACCTTTTGGTACCCTGCAACAAAGACAAGTTCAAACTCATTGTCCAGCTTGAACTGCAGCATTAGAGAATCGCTCTCAAATCTTCCATCTCCTCCTCTTTCCTGCAAAAACAGAAAATTACGTTCCTCATTAGTCATTACTATAGATTATAATAATAATACATGAACATATTACATAATAATAACAATTAAAACTGAAATGTATTCAACATTTCCAACAAACCTGAAGTATCACAGAACGAATAAGGGCATTCACAGAGGTGAGGAGGATGTCTTTGGAACTTTGGAAACACCAAAGGACGATTCCTCCTTTCCCAAAAATTACAAAAAGGTCCAACATTTCCACCAAGGAAGGAGAACCTTGGAACTTGGTTGGACTACCGAGCCAGATAAGTATTTAGGTCTTCCTAACCTAGCTAGACTAGTTACCTATTTCTTATATATTAAATTGTAAAATTCTAAAAAAAATCAAATTCTATTTATTTCAATATTAATATTATAATTTGACAGCAAGTGAAGAAGTTTCAAGGAAGGGAAAAACTGATAATAATAATTCTCTGCAACTTCAGTGAGGCCATATGTGCAGATGAGAAGAGCGTAGTCCAGTCCAGAGACGTGCCAGACAAGGACTTTCACTTTCGAGGTACATCCACAAAGTACCTAAAAATACATTTGAAACTATTTTTTAAGTTGACGATTGAAAAAAAAATCAAAATTTCCAAGTTTACGGGGAAAATGGATTTTAATCTAATGAATTTTCACGACACATGAATGCACCTTGCCTTGCACCTTCACAAGGAGAAAAGGAAACTTGAATGTCATTGAGTTTTATTAAGTGAGATTAAACAGCGGGAATTTTATATGCTGGGCAGCTACGAATATATTAAATTTTAAACTGTTTAAATTGTATTTGATTTTAATTGTGCTAGAGTAAATTTTGATTCAATGGTTTAAGATGAGAACTAGTTCTGGTTTGGTAGCTCTAGGAAGGACTGTCGTATCCTCATTATTACGAAAGGAATTGAGGATCAGATCCAGACCTTCGGTTCGCACATGTGATAAAGGGGTTATCATCGGTGTCATCGAAATCCAACCCGGGTCATCATTGACGAAATTCAATGGGACAAGCTACCGAGGGATATGTTCATGCTCTTTTCCACTTAGTGCTACGGCTAAGATCCGTGGAAAACCAATAGTTCAACCACCGCAGAAAGAAAAGCTTGTCGTGGACGTTTGGAAGAATATGACTGTTAAGGACCTCTCCAACGTCGTTGGACGTCATCTAGGTAATAGCTTTTGTAGTTTTATTTTTTACATGGTACTATGGTAGAAGTGACAAGGTGTTTGGCGTAGCTATTGCTTATTTTGGAATTTGCTGCAGATCAAGTTTTTGAGGCGATGCTATACGTACCAAACGCTGACGTGTATGACACACCAAGTAGTCAAATAGATGATGTTCTTATCATCAGAGAGATTGCCAAGAAACTCGGCTGCCGTACGAGAGTAACAAGTAATCCTGAACGAAAAGACGCTGATGCTGATGTAAAAAGTGTCTTGGATATTCAGCCTCGTCCGGTTTCAACGAAAGATTTGGCACCTAGACCTCCAGTTGTGGCTATAATGGGCCATGTTGACCACGGTAAAACCACATTGCTGGATGCCCTTAGAAATACTGCAGTAGCCGCGTCTGAGGCTGGAGGAATCACACAGCATATTGGTGCTTTTGTGGGTATGGTAGTTGATCGTATATGAATTATGCATGTGAAATTCACATTGTGAATAGTTGTTCTAAATTTGTTACATTTATATTTTGTTTAATTTCATGGATTTTAGTACAAACTGGACAAGGACAGATTACTTTCCTGGATACACCTGGTCACGCTGCATTTTCCGCTTTACGGCAACGAGGAGCCCATGTAGTTTTTAAGGATATTGAATTGCAATTAATTTATTAATCATTTCTTGACAAGTTATCTGCTTAAAACTTATTAAATTGGTTTGAAGGGTGCAGATTTAGTCATTCTTGTCGTAGCCGCAGATGACGGAGTTATGGAGCAAACTAGGGAATCCATCCGTATGATAAAGCTCGCAGAGGGTGAGCCATGGTTTACAGATAATTCTTTAAGTTGTCTGCATTTTTATGACGTCCTTGTATTCTGCAGCTCCAATGATTGTAGCAATTAACAAAATTGACAAACAGGACACTGATGTAGTAAGCTCTTTAAATTATAAGTTAACTGTATAAACGCAGTAATATTTTATTGGAAATTAGAATACAATAACAAAAAACAAACAATCTCTGTATCTTTATTGATTACTTATGTAACAGGAAAAGACGAAAAAGATGCTTCTTCAGGAAGGTATTCAATTAGAAGACTTTGGAGGGGAAGTCCAATGTGTTCCCATTTCTGCTGCTAAAGGTACCAATCTTCATGTACTCGTTGAATCTCTCCTTGCGCAAGTACGTAAACCTTTCACATTATAAATTTCAGAAAATATATTGGTTTTAAAATAATTGTAAGAAACTTTCAAGGCAGAGTTAATGAATCTTCAGAGTGAGAACAAAGGCCCCATTGAAGGAGTAGTGTTAGAATCAAAGATCGATCCTGGTAGGGGTAAACTGTGCACAGCCTTGGTTCAACGAGGAGTACTCCGAAAAAGTTCCATCCTGGTAGCTGGAACAGCTTGGGCGAAGGTTAGAACGTTAGAAGCGAAAAAAACGTCACGAGTTCCATCCTTACAATAACAGCACTAATTTAAAAAATTCTTATTTTTAATTCTTTATCTTAATGACCTTACGTCCAGGTTCGTGGCATGTTTGATGAGCAGGGTAACAGTTTATTAAAAGCTTTACCCTCAACACCTGTTGAAATCATTGGTTGGCGGGACCTTCCGTCGGCCGGAGACAAAATATTTGAGGTCGATTCTGAGGTTCGTGATAGAATTATGTAATGTGTGATGGCACATTTGGACGTAATTAATTAACTATGCTCACCTTAAGTTCATCGGTTTCCTAATTTCTGGTTGAAATGTTAAGAAAATTGCAAAATCCATAATTGACATGAGAAAAGCAATTGATTTGGGCGAAAAATCTAAAGGGGATGCCGAAGTAATTGAACAAAAAAACCAAGAACATTTAAAGGTACTTCGAATTATTTAATTATTTATTATTAATTTTACTGGGAAAAGTTTAAAAAACACGACTATATTAATTCCAATTAGGAGTATAGAGCTGTACTAGAAGCAAAACGCAAAATTGGACGATATAAGACTAGGAGAACTGGTCCAAGAACTAAAGAAATCCCAGATGATGTTTCCATACGGTTGCCTGTCGTCATAAAAGGAGACGTGGATGGATCTGTCGAAGCTCTTCTGGATGTACTAGACACTTATGATTGTCATGATCAATGTCGTCTGGATATAGTTCACTATGGTATTCTAGCGCTGAATGTTCTATTGACAAATCAAATCAATTCTGTTAAATGTTCTTATATCCTTTCCAGGTGTTGGTGATGTGACCGAAAGTGATGTCAAATTGGCAGAAACTTTCAATGCACACGTTTATGGATTCAATGTGAATATTTCGGAGAGTCTTCAAGGGCTCTGCAAAAGCCTGAGTATTGAATTTAGAATTAGTAATATTATTTACCGAATTATCGAATCTATGAAGCTAGACATTGCAAAAAAACTCCCTCCTAAAGACCAGGAAGATATATTGGGCGAAGCGAATGTATTAGCCTACTTTAAAATAACAGAAGGAAAGAAAAAGCTCAGTATAGCAGGTTCTAGGTGTACTAAAGGTGTTCTTAAGCGAGACGCCTTGTTTAGACTACATCGAGGTGAGGAACTTGTGTTTGAAGGTGAGATTTAAATAAACATACCTATTTCATTATCCAATAAAATTTCTTGATGAGCTTTTCAGAAAAAAAAATTTTCAATGTTGTAATGCAGGTACTATAAACTCCATGAGACACTTAAAAAATGAAGTAGATACGATTAAAAATGGAGTCGAGTGCGGTTTATGTTTTCATGACGAAACAATGACACCGCAAGAAGGAGATGTCATAACTTGTTATCAGCTCGCCAAAATTCCTCAGACAAGCAATTGGGACCCCGGTTTTTAATTCCATTTGGATTCAGCTCAAGGATTATTTACCTTCGTAGGATTGTAACTCAACAATATTTGAAGAAAGTGAAAACGTCCCAAACTTTGGGACCCAAAGTAAATTCTGTATAAAAGAAATACAGTGAAACGAGCTTTTAATTAATTTATTTAATTAGTAGTTCACGTTGCGTTTTCATGTTCAAATCTTATTTTGATACACAAAATACATTTTTATCCATTATAATTAGGAAGGAAGAAAGAGTTAAGCCATATAATTAGATACTATATATATTGTTTGAGACGCTCTTAAAGACAACCAGTCGATTGCGTTTCTCCTATTTAGTTTTCCCTTAGGTCAAGTGACGACTAACTTGGTTGACCTTTCTGGTCCTAATTCTAATAATTCCAATTACACGTTTAATAATTCGC
>JAQFYM010007380.1:0-10456 GCA_034694785.1 Agrenia bidenticulata
GGTACAAGTGGATGGAGTGGGTAGAGTGGGTACAAGTGGATGGAGTGGGTAGAGTGCGTAGAGTGGGTAGAGTGGGTAGAGTGGGTAGAGTGGGTAGAGTGGGTAGAGTGGGTAGAGTGAGTGGAGTGGCTAGAGTGGCTAGAGTGGGTAGAGTGGGTAGAGTGGGTGGAGTGGTTGGAGTGGGTGGAGTGCGTGGAGTGGGTGGAGTGGATAGAGTGGGTAGAGTGGGGTGAGTAGGTAGAGTAGGAAAAGTAGGTAGAGTAGATAGAGTAGGAGATATAGGTGCATACTCCTACAATACATCTTTACGAATTAATTTTATACGCAATCCGTGCACTTGCAACGTGACAAAGAATATGTATCGCTTTGTTATGAAAAACAGCCTAAATACCTATTAATTGCTATAAAAACACATAAAATGCCGTTAGATGCACTTTTCGGTGTTTTACACAAATGTTCCTAACGGCATTTTAAGGCCTTATTTAAACTTACATAAATGCCTAAAGTTCTTTATAGACTTTTGCAAAATATGTCTTTTGCGCATATCTTGCAGAAGATTAGCAACTTAATACCGTCAAAACATTTTATTTAGTATTTTTGTAACGCCAAACTTTTTTTTGTATACATATACATCCACCGTCAGTTTTTGTATAGTTTCCTCGTAGTTCTTCTAAAAAAACCAGTCAGAATTTACATGTCAGGACATAACAAAATAGTCGAAAACAAGTGCCGGTTACTATATTATGTACCTGAAACTCACGCAAGCATCTTTTGAGTTTTAAAAAGCTCATATAAAAGTCGTTCGTTATGTGTGGGCACTTAAGTGTTAAATGCATTTTTCCATGCTTTAACAAAAAAATGAGGGTCCTGGACCAAAGTAACATATAGTTGTCATATGAATACTCAAATACCTTCAATTATATTTTCGATGTCTAAAACAAAAATCAACAGATTATCGTAGTTAGATTTACGCATTAAGTACAAAAAAAGCATATAAAAGCATATTTTTGTTTTAAATGTTACTTAGTGGCAATTTTGTATTGCTTACATGGTCCACCAAAATCAAGAACCATATTTACTGTTAATTTACTCTAAGTTTAATTTTATTGTATGTTTAATTTTTTATTTTTGTATATGAAATACAGTTATTCCCATTAGAGAGTTTAAGATTATAAGATCATTTTTAAATCATTTGTTTTATAAATCCTACAGATGTAGATTTGGCACTAAACCGAGTAAAGCGGACAACGCCATTTTTTATTAATATTAACTAGAACAAATCAAAGTTTATGGTTATTTAATCTTCCAAAACTGCTTTCATATTCTAAAAATGCCACAAACATTACACATCAAAATATGCAAGCAATGAATTATCAGAAGAACAAAAAAAGAAGCCAATCCTTGTACTTTCATAAAATAAAAATATAACCGAAATTCAAATTTGCTTTAATTACTTTTATTTGTGTAAAAATCGCAGTATAGTTACATGATTATAGGCTTTTTTTAGGGATTTGTTATTAACTGTCATGAAATCAGGGTAGGGAAGTCGACACAGAACAAAAATGGCAATAACTACAGATGCGCATGATAAAAATAGTATGGTTTTCGGTTTGTAGTAAACCCTCTAGTGTAAAAAGTGTCATTTGTAGTCTTTGGGTTTCTATCTTTTACTATGAAATAAAAACTAGACTGTTTACTGTCGCAAACAAAAGTTTCTGCCCTTTTTAATTAATCACGTAAATAAAACCAGGTGCATTCTCTTTTAAAAAGAAAACTCTAGTACTAAATGATGCTTTGTAGATTTTCTCTTTTTTCACATTTAAATAAGACTAAAAGAGTACATTTGAAAATTTTGGCACCGAACCGATATTAAGCTTATTCATTTGTTTTTTAATTATATTCTAAATAAAAAAATGTGCAAAATGTGGAGAAAAAGTAACTATATGAAAAAAATAAACTGTATTTTGGTACCTAAATGCAGAGGGTTATTTAAAAAAAGCGCTTTTTGGCACTTTTCTATTTAAATAAATATCATTTTAAAGAAAGCATATAAAAGATGGCAACGATTATATCTTCAGTTCTTGCAAACAAAAGGATGGTAATGTTAAGAAAAGGTTAAATCAGTATTGGTCATATTTAAAAGGGCAATTATACTTATAAAACACCGTTTCTGGCGAGTAGTTACGATCAAACCCAGCAAAATTTACAGTCAAAAAACATTGGTTAATGGCGTTTTTTTGCTTTAAAGTATTATTGTTGTTTCCGTTCATTGTTTTAAACAATACTTTTAAAAAAAATTATAAAGGGCTTACTTTTGGCAGCTTCTCTGTTGTATCCAGAGCAACTAAAAATAATACCCCGTGCATTTGCTAGCAAAATACGATTTTTCAGAAAAAAAGGGAGTTTGTACATACTTAATTTTTTAGTTATCATTTACCCTAAAAATCGCTCCTAATGCCACTTTATGGCTGGCCTATTGCAAAAACACTTAACCAGTTTTTAATGTAAGTTGGAAATGCAAAAAAAAAAGACTTTAGGTTGACAACCCCGTGGATGAAAAGATTATTGTATAGGATTGCCTACTTAGCTAAGTAAAAATAACCTGTCTTGTACCGTCAATAGACCAAAGATAATAAATATGGTATGTTAAGCAAGCGGATCAGGTTTTCGACCCTAGATGCTGCTGGTATTATATCCATAATAAAGAAAAACATAAAATATAAGCGTAAAATCGTACATTTTAGGAGTAAACCAGGGGATTTTTTGTAAAAAATATGTAGATTGTACAAAAAGCAATAACATTAGTTTTTTTTTCCTTATGACGGCTGTACTGCATCACTTTTTTACATTTACTGTCACAAAAATTTAGAAATATATATTATAGTTTTGTTGCATAAGCGTTTTAAAATGTAACGAACAACCTAGTTTGGTGTATTTACTGCTTATGAATATCCTTTTACGGTATTCTCAGGCAAGTTTGCAGATAAATACGTTATGCAGGTGGATTATCTTTTCAGATATATTCGTAACATTTTTATAGTTGCAAAAATACGCAAAAAAGTCTGGTTTGTAATGTGAGCAAAAAAGGTTATTATATGAAAAATTTCAATTTTGCGAACCAGTGGATGTTGCCCGTAATCTTAAAAAAAAACATATGGTGTTAATAGCATATAACCTTACAAAAAAGAGTCTTCGTTTTTTATTTAATAAAAACAGAAAACAAAAACAAAAAAAAACTCGAATTCGTTTGTAATCGATAGCATAATATAAGGCTTGTTTAATGTCTTTTGCTGTATGAATGCTAGCTTGAAACATGTTAAAAAATAAACAAACTAAATTAGCAAAAAATTTCTGTCTAGGTTAATATATTTTACGCCAACAGCTTAAATTTTTTTACCTATAATCCAAGAATTTTTTAAAATTTAAGTTTCCAACAAATATAAAACTATATTTATGACGTAATATGAGTACAAAAAAAACAAAAGCTGAGAAACAGGAATAAAAAAATATAAAATAAATATGGAATAAAATTTCTCTCATACTGGTTATATATTATATGGTCGTGTTTACTAGTCGAAGTTATTGTTGCTAATCACTGCTATAAACTCATCCATTGTAAGCAATTTTTAATTGGTAAAATATGTAAATGTGTTTTCTGGTATATAAATATTATAGATAGGATGTTAATATTTTAAAAAACACCTACGAACAACAAAAATACATAAAACATTTTAATCTAACATTTTTCTGTTGGTAAATATCTAGCATTCAATTAACACTTCATTGTTTTTAGTGATGTGCGTACAAGTAAAAACGTGTTCCGAAATTGCATTTGCAATTTAAGACTGGATTTAACCGTAAAGCTAGTAGGTAGTTACATATTTTGAATAAAAATACAACGTCATGCCCATGTATTTTAGTTTCAGTCAATGTTAGTAGTTTTATAAAATTATACTACCAAAAACTGTTTTTTACTATATATTTGGTTATATTTAATATACTTTAGGTTAAAATAAAAGTGCAAACAATGAAATAAAATAACAAAATTTTTTTTATGTAATTAAAAAATATATAAAAGTTTGTTAGGTGTATAGCATCACCAAAAATGAATTAAACAGAAAATAAATTACTAAAACGCAAAATGTTGCACAATAATTTTGTTAAATGCCCTTTATAGAATTAAAGCCGTTTTGAATTAGGGCAATATACCATAACTTGCAAACATGGAGTCGTAAAGATATATTTTGCTGGTAAATGTCTTTCTTTGGTTCGCCCATATATCTATACCGTTATTTTGTTTATAAAACTATTTTAAAATAGATTTAAAATAACTCAACCTGATTCGTTCGCATAAAAATTGCTTTATAAATAAAAAGATAGTTTTTGAGCAAATAGTTTAGGCGCTTAAAGGCATATTATCTTAGATTGCGATATGGTGCACTAAACTAAAAGAGAATATTAGACAATAAAGAAAGAGTTACAGGTAAAAAGCTATGAAAGCATGATTGTCACAATAGTATCGCATTATGTCGTATTTTGTACTAAGATGTCGAAACTACCTCTGATTCAACAAGAAAAACCCTTTAACGCTTTTTTTAATTAGAAGCTTATGGAGAAATACTGAAATATACTTTAAGCAGTTTGTGTGCAAATGCATATTTTATATACCTGTTTTTTGCTAAAATGCTGTTTAAAAGATGTAATCTATAATATTTTTAACCTGCATAAAAGTAACAATTTCGATAATTTATTCACCTGTATAATATGCATCGAATATGTATATACAGCAACAAATTTTTATTTGAGCTCTTATTGTTTATGCTTTTTTTATACAATTTTTCCTATATATAATTTAGTCTCAGATTAGTTTGCTGTGTATTTATAGCAAAATAATAGTAAAAAACTGCTACCGACTATTATGGAAGTGCTCTTTTCGCATAAATGAGCACCTGTACGCTTAACATTTTAAAGGTGGAACCGAATTATCATCTCAAATTTTTTTGTGTCGTTTTTGACGACCATAAACGTTTTTACTAAAACAGAAATCAATGAAAAGGTTAAAAAGAATTATGCGTTTCGTTTTCATTGACTAATAATGTTTTTCTGCCTGGTCGTAAACCAGTGTTTTTTTATTAAACGTAACTGTCTTTTTCGGTATAAAAGATGATGTTTTTGCTATTAATTTTGACGTCAAAAACACTTTTCTTCGAATTTTCTTTTTTCTTGGGGCTCTGTTCCAAAAACATTTTTTTACATGTTCATGAGCACTTTAAAAATAACAGCCTGACTGTATAAACATACCAAGCCGATGTATGTAGTGATAAATATTTTTAATTTGGTAAAATACGGCTAGAAACTCTATTTTTGTGTTTTTTGTAAATAAATCTAATATCCGGTAGTTTTTCATTTCTGTACTAACTTAGATTTTATGCTTACTTTGTATTGTGGAAAAATCCATTATCTGGAGTTAAAGTTTGTGGTTTAAGATATACCAATAAGTAGGCAAAAAGCATTCTATGTGAATCAAGACTTAACTCTGGCAAATCATTAAGTTTTATAATGAGAGTCCTTTTTAACTAGCAGAGAGACAAATTAAAAGGATTTACATAGGTTGAATGATGGGCTGGCTTTGGCTTGATTATTTCGACGTGGCGGAAACAACATTTTCAAATAGTACTTATTTATTTAAATTACTTTTGTTTATAACCTTGTAATCTCTAACCCTAATCAATTCTAGATTAGTGTTTTGTGATAGTCTTATCTAGAACAGATAACAATTTAATCTACAACTTCCATTTTGGGCTAATTGATAAAAAATGTCGGCTCCTGCGGAGGGCTTTGTTTATCGGTGCCGCCGATTTACATCACTCGACTTGATGCTCCGCATCAAGTCTCAGGCTTCTCCACTTCAGTCTCAGGGGTCAATTCGCGCTCTGGCGTCGCTTCGCTCCTAGGGCGGAAAACTACGCCGTGTCTTCGTTTCAGGTAAAAAAGATTGCGAAGTATTAACAGCATATATGCACATTGTCAGCATCCATAAAAAGAAGATCAAAAAAAAGGAATATGGAAATAAAAGTAATGTAGATGAGTAAGAAAAACGATCATACAAGTTTTTATACTAGCAATTAGCCGTCCTAATAGTTAGGTTTTATTTAAGCTATTAGACCTTGCTGTAAATTATAGTTAATGAAGAATATTTTGTTGTACAACAAACAGTGAAAAGAAGCATACATATTATTTTAGGCACACACTTGCATATACGCGTCTAGATGTACATATTGTTAGTAAATAAATACTGAATAGTAATAGAATGTACATTTTTAAATATCAGTCCTATTATAGAGGCAAATTGTATATAAACAAAAATATACAAATTTGTATGTTTTAAAAAATTTATATCCCCCTATATGTAACTATCCAGTTCTTTTTATTCAATCATGTACACAAGGGTTTTTTTATTTAGACAAGTTCATTTTTCTTATGGTTTCAAATACTAAGTTTTTTTATTGTTTTAATTTAAAAACCCTCTTCAATATCATTTTCAAATTGTACTACATCACTTAGTTTATTGCTAACAAAGCATTATACGAATTTTTTGTTTTTAAGAAACAGTGATTCTTATTTTCTTTTTTTTTTGGCATTACAGCATTTTTGAAAATTTGGTTTTCTCGTTCTATAACAACAGTTTATTTTAAAAGCATTGTCTTATTATTGACTTGCATTACATCTGGTGCAGCTTTGTCGTTCTTACATATTATAGGTTTCTTCATGCATTTAAAATTAACTCTAACTATATCTCATCTTCATTCAATTTTGTAGATATGTTTTGTTTACTAATAGATTATATCTGCAATTTATAACTGTATCTTTGTTTTTCATAACTCCACAAGCCTATTACGATACAAAACGCATCAAACAATGTAATGAATTTCGGATTATATTATATTATCATACCAAAAATTCCGCAGCTTCAAATTCATTACTTTTTTTTGGCGACAAAACACTAAATAATATACTAGTCTAGTGCCTGTTACATGCCTGTGGTGCGATCAGGTACAAATTTAATACTAATATTTTAACAATCATTTATTTTGTGGCTTCCGACATTGTCATACAATAAAAAGCGATTTTTATCAATCTACATATGTTCAAGTTTCCATTTCTTTTGGATTTTTTTAAAACCGAAATCGTCAACAACAATGCGAATTTCTAGATGTAAAGATCAATGTCAACTTTCTTAACTTCTTTGCTTACGGAACCTAAGAGGATTAGCGGTTTTTCACCTACGATAACTTTGCTTTTTGCGGCTAACATATTGTGCAAAAATAGAATGTTATTCTATCTTTTTCTTTATTGTGTCCTCTGTCTGTTCCATATTTGGTGCAACAGGTTCTTTTAGGCAAAATATGTATAGTAAAGGCCTGCCATATTCTTTTTATAGTTAATTTTGAAAAAAACCCCACAATTTTGGGTTTAAATTATGTACATAATTTTTAGCTGCAGTATGATCGGAAGATTCCGCTTCTCCACATAGTAGACTATTCTATAAATTTTACTTCGTATTGTACTTTGATACCCATCCTACAACGTCTTTAGACCTTGTTTTTTTTTTTGCCTTTGAATATTACATCGCTTATGTCCTTACTTTATTATGCGTCAGAATGTAATCATTTTTATGACAGTTGCGCATAAATTCATTTACGTGTTGGTGCATACTTAGGTATCTTTCTGGTTTTATTTGTTTATAATTACTATGTAGAACTTAGACTCGGTATCGTCTAGACGCTTATCAACCATAATATCATAAACAGTTAATTTTACAAATCCATGTTTTTCAATTATCATGCTATAGAGTCGTTTGCATGACATCATGCTTAAGATCTAATTTTTGTGCAAATAAGAGGTTTATTCTTTTACTGACAATAGATTGAGGGGGTATGGATTTTTGTGGAGAAGAAGTCGTTGCAACTTTAGATGCATACGTTTATCTATATATTGTATTCTATTATTTGTATTTTTTCGTGTGATTTATTAACATATCATACATCTCTTCATAGTAACAATTTTCTCCTTCTGCAAAAAGTGGATGGTAATCTTCATAATCATCAATTTCGGCAAATGAGAACCCCTCAGATAAAATGCTAGTTTACTTTGGCAATGATTCGATCGCAGCTTTGCATAACATCTGTGCATTTTTGTACATTTAAATGTGGTAATTTTTTTTGTTTATCTGGTGTCTAATATAAAATGCATATTGATCATTTTCTGTTGGTAAGATATTGTACAAAATTTTATTGCTGTTACCGGTATAAAAGCATTATTTGCTTATTTTATATTTGTTTCAAGTTTAGGAAGCATTCTTTGCTTATTTTCACGCTTTTTTGTACTCGTATTATTATGATATTTGCTTGCTGTGTATTTTTTGTTTTTTTTACATTTTTATTTACTGTTTGATCCTATAAAATAATTATTTTGTCTTCCTGCCTTTTTTTTAAATACTAGTAAAGTTGTCTGATTTATAAAGCATTTTCTTCTTTTTTAGATAGAAAAAAAAGGATGGAGAAAAACACTATAGAGAGTAAGCTTTTAGTTAAATTCCCTCATATAATCAAACATATAACAACTTCTCATGTCACACAAATAGATGTAAATTAAAAATATCTTGTATTACAGTAGAATCCCTCAAAAAAGAAGTCTCTATAAGTTAGAATTTAACCCAATATGGTAAATTGGTTGACGAGAATTGTCCACATATACTTACAAATAACAGCAAAAATCGACAAAATTGATGCTATGTAGTATGTATATTTGTTTGCAAATTATTAATCTTGATTTTTATCTTTTTTCTTATGCAATTTGTTGAATCCCTCATAATGAAAGCGTTCCCAAAATGATGGTTTCCGCTGTAATGGTCTTTTGTTTTGTTAACAATAGTTCTGTTGCATACAACGACGAATTTTTGATGTCGAAATTTTAGAATGTTCGATATATAGAAAAAATCCGACATATATATGTCCGATATATACAGAATTACCTGTATCTTTCATTTTATATATTTTTTCAATTTTATAAACACAAGCGTGTAAAACTTAAAAGTGTAGGGTTAAACAAATTTTGGTCTGATATAAGTACTAAAATAATGTACTAAAAAATAAAAATACAATTCTCTAGAATTCTTAGTCAATACCAAGGAAAAATAGAATTTTTACATGTTCAGGACATAGCGTTTTTTTTGGGATAAGATCTACGTGATAGTTTCTTTTTTGCAGGATTTAATAAAAACCTAGTAATTATATCAACATTAAGTATAAATATATATTTTTATTATAACAAGTTGCTTTATTTGTTTTATGTGTTTATTTGTTTTTGTTTTTTATTGTAGAAATACAAAAAATGATGTATTTATTTTGTTACAGACTTTCGACTTTATTAGTTTTTTTAATATTTTAGCAATACTAACAACGTTTTTAAAAAATCCCTGTTTTACAAGTATTTACATTAACACATATTCTGGTTACAATAAACTATTAATTTTTCTGAAATAACAAGGAATCTTTCTTTAAGAATCTAAAAAAAATATTGTGGATTTTTTTGTAAGGGCAATAACGTTTTTATTTATTTTAATTCAGACCCGATCATAGTACTTATTCGCCAAAAAGACACGCATGTTTATTGACTTAAAACGTTTACATAAAAACAGCGAAAAATACACAAACGTTTGTGGCGTGAAACATTTGTAATCATAAACTTAAGTACCCGTTTGAATCAGACAGCCCCTTAATCTTTTTCGATAAGGAAACATATGGGAAAACGAGTTGTTAGCCCACCCTTCTAATTTAGGTCGTAAAATTTGTTTCAATTTAAAGCTTTTGACTATTAATCTGCATAAAAATTCAATTCGATTCTAGTCCAAATAGGATATCCAAATAAATACCCTATATCTAACTAAACCCTGATAACTAGGGATCTAAATATTGGCAGAATCTATAAAGTATAAGATAGGCAGGAAATAAATAATATAAGGCATCTATTTTTTTTATGAAACATTAAAAACAATATTTTATATTCTTAAACCGTAGATAAGAATTTTTTGCTTTTTTTCTTTGCCTTTGTGGACAAATTATAAAAAAATTATGTTACAAAAAACCTATAGTTTGTACTGTTAAATCAACATATGTTGGCTTATTTATTCTATATACTGCAATTTTATAGTACTTATGATATTTTAGCTTTAATTTTTCTCTTTTAGCACTTGCTGCCATTTGTGTTGGGTATTTATATATGGTCAAATTTATGTTTTTAGAGTAAATTTAGACGAATAAAAACAGAAAAAAAAGGCAAGTAGTGCACATAATTTATTAATATAGTTAACAAATAGATTACTGAACAACATTTGGATTTATTTACTCTATGTAATATTAACTTATTTTGAGAAAAATTATATATTCTGCCAATT
>JAQFYM010007381.1:0-10454 GCA_034694785.1 Agrenia bidenticulata
AATTCAAAAAACTTTTTTAACAATACTAATATAATAATGATGCATTTTTTTTGTACACGAACCCTTTATCACAATGCGAAAAAAAAGCCTGCCATTAAGTAAAACCAAAAACACTTAAAAATATTATCACATTGTTTAAACATTTTTCTGACATGACCGGTTTTGACAGACACTAAGTTCACGATAAAAGTACCCTTGCGGGGGTATATCTATGTAAAAACAATATGTAAAGTGTATATGAGGATATAGAAATATATACCAATACACTGTAAACAGCTTTAAATGTAGTTTGAAAGCAAAAAATATTACTTATACACAGGGGTCTGTAATTTCGGGAAAATGTTAAAAATTAGTACATTTTAATAAAAAAAATATTTTAAAATCTCATAAAAAACGACCCGTAATAAAATTAATCTGGCAAATTCATTAAGGTTTTACTTAGGAATAACTTTTTTTTACGACTAGAATCAAAAAAAGTAAAGAAGCATATAGTTTGAAATTTCTTTTATGGGCTTGAATACATCGAGGGTGCTTTATGAAGTTCATTGTTCAAAAATTTATTTTAGCGTAATGTATTTTTTACATGTCTTTTATTTGCATGCTTAGGCACAAAGAAAAAGAGTAAAGGGTGCTGCTAATAAAAAAATCATAAAGATACTTAAAACTTCTTCAAGTTAACATGGCTACGTAAAACGCAATAATAAACAGTTATTACCGAATTTTTTTTTTTGGTTTAAAAATTTACATTACAAAAAAATCAATATATACCCATCTAACAAGTTTTATCGTGTTTAAGTCTAGAATTTATATTAATCTTAATACATGATACACCTTAATTTTGTCATTTTTTTCGTTTAATAAGTTTTGCAGTGATGTTAAAACACAGAGCTCTACTAGATATATATGGCACTTTGTATATATATATATTATGTAAAGGCTTAGAAGCATTTCAAATCAGCTGTAAAAAATATATGCTAATGTTTTGATAGTGTATTTTTCTTCTTAAGCATAGAGCTGTTTGATTACGTAATAAATGGTCGCATAAAAACAAAAAAAAATTAAAAGTTATGATTGATAACGAATATATGTGAAAATCGTATTTTGTGTTTCTTGTTGCCGGTTCTCCTACATTAACCAAAATAAGATGTATTTTTACTAAAATAAGCCGATTTCGGAGTTTTCAAAAAATCCCGAGTTTAATATCTCTGCTTATACATATAGGAACCATTTTTTATAAAAATTTATTTCTTTTTATATAAAAAAAATGTAAATTGAATGTAGATAATTCTGATAAAATGGCATACTTATACATTTTTAGCTGTCTGCAATATGTGGATTTTTTCGCTTTGCTAAACTTAATTTAGTTTAACTGAGCTTATAAATTATAATTACGATTGTTAGCAGAGGCATTGTTTTATGTAAGAACATAGTTTTGATTTACGCTCTTTTGTAGTGAAAATTATAATATCCCTCTTTTTAAGAAAAAAATCTACAAATTTGCCATAAATTTGTGTTTTGAAAAAAAATTACGATATAGGTATTAACACGATAAATACGGAGCATCCAAAATTGTCAATCTGCAATTTTTGAATAAAAGGCACTATTAAATAACGTGTGATGTAAATAAAATCCGACATAAAATAAAAAATTTCTATAAAGAAAAAGTAAAAAAAACTCCAAAACCCTAAAAAAAGATCATTTTTTACTAATATAAGTCAATTTGAATGCAAAGAAGTTATGTTTGGTGTATCGCACTCGATCCTGTAAAGTTCTAGGAATCTAGTTAACACGTCCAAAAGCAATTACCCTTTTTTTTATAATGTACATTTTCTTATAATGCATATTTATTATATTGGATTTTTTATAAAATCAAAGTACATTTTTGTTTTTTTAATTTCTTGCAAACGTGTAATTTAAATTTTTTTTATTAATTCGAATTAATTTAAACTGACAATTTCACAATAAAAAAGTAAGTTTTATTTTCTCATAATGCACACAAAAAAATGCCCTTGTGCATTATAAGAAAATAACTACGTGTAATGTTTTACGGCGTGACTTATTATATTCGGTGATCCAAAAAGTCGGAATTCGTAGTATTGGTACTAAGAGTATCATTATGGGTGTGTATTTTTTATTCTCTTTAATAAAATGACTTTTTAATATAAAGCACATGTTACTATGGTAAGTTTACGTTCTACCAAAACATTTTTTTTATATTTGTTAAAAACATGTTAGCAATTTTTTTACTGTTTAGCCAATGAATTTGATGTGGTTAAAATCTTAATATAGAGCGAGCTATGGGGTATAATATGGCTCATAGAAAAAAAAATTCAGGTAGTAAAATAAAACACATAAAATATTACCATGTAAATATTCGTTGGTGTTTAAATTTTAGGTCAAAGTCTGTAGTAAAAAGATCACTATAGAAAAAAAAATAGACCCCCTAAATAAAAAGAATACGAAGTCTTAGTAATCTAAATATGTGATTCAAAAGTCTTAATACTGTATATTTAAATATTTGAGATTCTTGATACTAGGAAACCCTATAAATCAGAATGTTTGGTATACATTTTGGCGAAAAGGTAGTTAAGCCCCGCCTTCTTTGCGGGCGGAATTTTATTAAGCCCAATTTATGGGGACTACGACAGCACTTTTATAAATTAAAGATAACTGATGATTATTTATATTAAAAATATAGACAGACATAACGAGGCTTTAATATCAATCTGGTTTACAATACTTCAGGCAAATTAAGCTTATCGAGGCAATCAAGAGGTGGTTTAAAAGGGTTTTGGCTTGGAATTAATGTACGCCAAGTAACTTAACGGTATAATTGTTGGTTGGGGATAGCCGGTAGTATAGTAGTAAAAAATTAGTAACCGGGAGTAAATGCGTAAACTTACATAAAATGACAATTAAAATCATATTCTTAAAATGCTAAAAAATCATGACAAAAAATAATAATTAAAATGTGCCAAAATACAAGCTTTTAGCTTTGATACAGTTTATTATGCAAAACAGTAATTTTTAGCATATTTTCTAAAAACTTGATCATTTGCAAGTTGAAATTTAACAGTAGAAAGCAAGAAACCTAATGCGTACTAAAAACGCTTGCTACAAACCAAAGTTTTATTTGTATTTATCGATTGTTTGTTGTCTTTACGGTTATAAAAAAGGGAACGCTTTGACTATCGTTTTGGGTTATCCATCTGCGTAAAAATGTTTATATAAAACATTTTGGACTGCCGCCTGTTCGTAAAGATTAAAGTCTAGATCTGCATATTTTCTGTGTAAGCGGTACACAATTTTCTTTATATCTGGAATAGTAGATATTGTTTTAAAGCGTGGCTAAAGTAAATTTTAATGCTGTCATATGGTCAAAACCGTTAGTTAAATCGGAAAAGAAAGTATAGAACACACCAAAACGTGTATGTTGACATATTTTTCATGAAAATATTACAAAGTGCAGTCATAATTTTTAATTTTAAATTGCCTTTGCCATCCTAATTAACTATTAACTCCTGAAGGAATAAATCCGGAAATTGCCGTCTACACAAAAAAACCAGCTTATAAGTGTCAGAAAACAAATAAAAATGGCAACAACAACAAAAAAATAATAATTTTAAAAATACTGAAAATTTTTTAAAAATAATTTTTTTTTATCTTGTAAAAAATGCTAAATTACGCAAATCTAAAATTGAAATATGTTAACAACTACCATGTTCATCTTCTGTGTGTTTTTTTTGGTGTGATATTTTATGTTATTTTTTGCACACTTCGACTGTTTGCCATGACGTAAATTTCCGGATTTACGAAAAAAAAGACTTTTCTTTTTTTCCTTTCCCTATGAAAACAAGCTACGTATAAAAAAATGCATTTTTGAACTAAAATATATGTAAAGTTTCATTATAACACATTTAAAGTTTCAATTTTCTGGTTGTAATACCTTTTAAATTTTAAAAATTTCCATTCGCTTTGAAAATAACATTTTGCGATTATAAAGATAGAACACAGTAACTTAATTTAAACCGTATTTCTGTTTCACCAAAAAATTGCGTTATAAATATGCACTTATAGACATTACTGTCTCTTCTTTGTATAATTGTGCAAACATAAAATCCTTTTATTTTGTAATAGGCATTTTGCACGGGTTTCAAATATAAAATCGGCACGCCAAATAGCAATTTTGTTACTTTTAAATGCCTGAAGCAATTTATTGTTTTAATACTGCCTTTAAGGCAAAGAAAAAGTTTTTTTTTGATTACTTAAATTGTTTATATATGTTTAATTAGAAGAAAAATACAAAATAGTATACGAAAACACGCTAAAAAAATTTAGTAATAACAACTATTTTAAATTTTTTTTTGAAAAAATTTCTATTTCATAAATTTTATTTTTTTACAACCATTATCTACGGCCCTCCCCCAACCTCTTTTGAAAAATTCGTAATTATACATATCTTTATGTTTTTACCCCCTTAAACCGGTAACTGGTAGTAAAACCGCAAAATCGACTATTACACTTATTTTTTCGTGGCAAAGCCGGTTTTTGAAGTACCCAACTTGGAATAAAGGTATTTATTAGACCTTTTCTCTGAATAGATATAAATAATTTCTGTTTGCAAATTATTAGTCCAAAGCTTATAATTAATCCATTTTTTTACGTCCTAAATCAGAGGGGGGTTAAACTACCGTTTTACCTAAACTATTAGTGATATCAGAACTTTTTATAATATAAAAATCCGATATGCGTTAATTCGAGTTTTCATCTAATAAGGAACCTCAAATCAGTAAATTCTTTAACTTAGATTTCAGAATACTCGGATTTCCGTAAAATGAATTTCCTAATGCTAAGAAATTTGTTTCATGAAATCGATTACTTTATAATAAGAATTAGCTAAATATCCTGTTTCAAGGTTCTTGTTTGCTAGTACTATAAAGGCAAACTGATTGCAATTGCGATAAACTTTTTGCGAATAATCGTAATTCGTAAAGCAAATACACTTAAACATAGCAAGATGACAATGTCTAAAACTTATTACAGTAAAATCAAAATAGATAGAAAAAACTATGGTAACTACAGAGTCGTTGTTTTTAGAATTTTTTAAATTTTTTTTTATCCGGATTTTACTGCTATGCACATATTTATCAAATGTTTAAAAAAAGCCACTTTCAGAAGCACTGATAAAACGTTCGAATGGAAAAAAAATATTTAAAAAGTTTGTTCCTCCTAAAATATAAGAATTTCGATTATTTTTGAACAAGTCGCTGTCAACTGCCAAAGTTTTAGTGTGGTTTCGAATGTAAAGAATTCCAAGTAGGACTGCATACCCCCCAAGGGTAAAAAACCCCGGTGTCGTCAATTTAAGTAAAAAAACCTTCGAAGCCCGGGGAATCCGAGGGTTTAGGAATTTTGCACAAAAATATCGGTGTATATGTAAGTCTACGAGTACAGCGACAGACACTTTTGGTTTTAAGTCTCAATAATCTTATTGCATATCATGGGTGTTAATTACGCTTTGATGACGTTGCAAATCTATATTTTAAACATTTTTTTTTACCCTTTAGTAAGCCGAACCTTCGCAAGAGACACCATAACCATATGAATACAGCAACGACGCTTAAATATTTGATGCTTAGATTTTCTTGCACTAAAAATTGTAATTTCGTACAACCTTAAACAACATTTATAATTGCAGTTTTAGGCGTATTTAAAGATTTTATAATAGTTTAAAAAAATCTGTACAAACTGCGTGTTTTATTTTTATAGCTTGACCCGTACAAAAGCAAGAATAATTTCGGCAAAGTCTTTGCTATGTAAATTCTTTATTTTACAAGACTCAAAAAAAAATCGTATTAAGTTTTACCTAACGAAACAATACATGCAATATGAACACTTATTAATTTTGTAAATTCTGCCATAGAAAAAGTTATGTAGTTTGTTGATTTAAAAAATCACTGTAAAACAATTATTTTATATTTTTTTCATGTCATGTTTTTGGATATACTAGATATAAAATTGCAAACTGTTACTATAACGCAATGTTGTTTTTTTATGTCTATGAGGCGCAACCCTTCTTTGTTCGTATCCGTCTTTTACGAAATTTTATACAGATTTCTAAATTAGATTTATTTTAAGTGCTACATGTATAGTAAATAATTTATTAATGCCCTTTTTTTTGTTTTATATATGTTTAAATTATAAATATATATTATTTTTGCGTTATAAAATTTAAAAAATTTTTTTTTACATGCAGGTTTTTAAAATTGTCGTATGTTTTGTAAAAAAAAGTTGTTAACAGATTTTGGTATGCCATCCTATATCAACTAAATTAAAAATGCAACAAAGACCAATTATGCTTCCTTTGCTTGGTATTTTTAAATTTTACATATATAGCAGGTAAAAGGCATCTCTTTTTTTTATGTTAAATAATAGTTTGGTTGTAACGATATAACAATATTATTCTATTTATATAGCATTTGGTATATTTTAAATAGTAAAAGGTTATTCTAGTCTTAAATAATGCATTCACGTACATATACATTGTAATCTGTCTTATCAAATTTTTTTAAATTTACCATTACTGTTTAATCAACCATTTTTACGCAACAAAAGAATAAAAATGTTTTAATCTAGTTACTATTTGTAATTAATTATGCATTTTGTTCTTTTATGTTTAGAAACTCACTCTTAAAAATATTTGATGTTACTATGCAACACCTGGCATTTTTAGCGTGAATTTCGCGGATTTATTCTTCTTTAAATTTACCAACTGCGAAATTTGCCATATTTTATCAAATCCGAAAAAAATACAAATATGACATGTTAATATATAAGGGTTACACAACTCAAAGTCACGAACAAAATACAGACAAAAAAAGGCTAATTCATTTTTTAGTGCTTAAGTTTTGCAGGTTTATGTTTTACAGCAGCGTTTTATATACAAGATATTCACATTATAAGCTATTTTTTGTTTTTATATGTATATTAATCGACGTGTTCCAACAATCACCCCAGGGTTACATGCGTATGCATTTCTGTACAAAAACCCGCGCCCCAAGAGTTGCAGGCCCAAATTTTAAGTTTTAACAGATCAAAAGAATCTGCTTTACAAATACCTTGAAATTTGAGCAATCATTTTTTTTATACGTGGACTGCTTTTTTCTATAGTACTATGACCCTCGAAACGTGGTTGAAATACAAGTACAAAATTTACACCACATTATTCTATACCTTTTACTTGATTTATTTTTTTTATCGTTTATGTTATATTTATCTTTACTCGTAATACAGTATCCTATACATAAACGCGTTGAAAAAGCATAGGTAAGACTTAAAAAAAGTATAAATATGCAGTTGCAATATTTAAATATAACATCGGCAGCATTGGAAGCTTTGATGGCTTGTTATGTTAGTTTTTTAGTACACTTTAGCGCATATTTAAACATTTGTTTGAAAAATTCATTATATTAATAAAAAACATTATTCTTGCAAAAAAATATTTACTAAACTGTAACTTATATTTTAACCGTGTCATTTTTGTATTATCTAATATAATATATTGTGTTACCGTTTTTAAAATAGAAAAAATCGTCGCATTATACGCATCTACAATTAAATAGCGTATTTATTTATTATATTGCAGCGAATTGGCATAAAACAGAATATGGGTGTTTTTTGGAAATTTTTTTATATTAACGTAAAAAAATCATAAAAAGCCATGTGTAAATTTAGAACATAGAATCTGTAAACTAGTAAACACTGATTTATAAATATATGTAAACTTAAATCGTGTTATTAGATGAAAGTACTACCGAAAAAAATAAATAACTAAATATAATTGACATAAAATATTTAGTTCTTTTTTTTCAAACTGACAAAAAAATAAAAATAAACTATGAAATTTTATATTTTACCTTGTTTTATAAACACTGAAATACATTGATGTATGTTTTTTGTTCTCATGATTTTTCAATGGACTTTATACATCGTTCTACTGCAAATTATTATCTGTAGAATATAAGCAGAGAACTAAATAATTGTATTTGCAATCTATGATATATAGCAAAAAGGTTTATAGAAAAAATACGTTAATATTTTCTATGGTTTTTAGTCGAATTTTTTGAAAAACACCTCTTGCAATATTTTAGGTAAACAATTCAACTAAGAGCTTTTAAGTCTAAAAAAGTAGTAAATTAGTATTAAAAAATATAATTCAAAATATAGGGAATGTTTTAAAAAAACTGTTTGCTGTTGCAGCATATTTAGATTTTGTGCTATTTGGGAATATTCTTTTTTTTGAAAAAAACGACAAATAGTATTGCTCTAATTAATATATGTAATATGTGATTCTGTGCGAATAAAATATGTTCATACTATATTAATATAAAGGATATTATAAAAAGTCGAAAAAATATACGGCTCTTTTTGCAAAGTTGATCTTTTTTTTACAAACCTATTTTTTAACTTAGTACAAGATATATCAAATAAGAAATAACGCGGGATTATAAACTATAAAGTAATGTATACAAATATTTTATCTGTTATTGACAAAAGAGCTCAGTAAAGACAGAAATACGTAATTTGCCCAATAAAACAAAAGTCAACCAAACATAAATATATTATTTTGATTGCATTATGCTAGAAATATAATTTTATTTTTGGAACGATCGTCTTTAAGTCTATCTCTAAATATTTATTTCTTGCACGTTGGATTTTAGTAAAATACAACATTTTTACAAACAATTTCGACTTTGTCAATTAACTGTGGGGGTTTGCATTTGATTTCGACTTCGGTTAACTTTTCTAGACAAGGTGTCAATCGATTTCGTGTATAGCATTTTAATCGGAATTTAATGTTAAATGCTTGCTTTTCAGGCAGAAAAAAATATATGTAAAATCAAAAATCAAAAAAAGCTAATATAAATATTTTTAGTTATATTTTTTTGTTGTACATAAACTAACTTCTAGTATTATTTCGTATATTCTGCCAGTAAATATTATATAAGACAGACACAAGTCTATGTTACCTCGTAGATTATATACGTTTTTTAGAGTTTTAAATATTACTTACAGGTGTCAATTTTGTACTAATCAAACGATCTATTTCTTGCAAAGTGTCATTTTACTGAGAGCGAAAATGATATAAACCGTAAAATTTTTTACTTTTTCTGCATTTTAAAGAACAAAAGAGAAAGTAAAAATCAATTCAAAAAATGATACAATCATAAAACGTGTTTGTTACCAAAAATATATTCTGATAACATTGAAAGAAATATTACATATTTTACTTTTTCAGAAAAAATATTCGTAACAAAAGGCTTAAACTAGTGAAGATTGACTACAAAAAGTCAGATGTTTTTGCCACATTTTCATGTTTAGTTGTACAGAAAGTTAAGTTTGTAAATTTATGCCATGATGGATTACAATATTTTAGGCATGCATCCGAACAGGCGTAAAAAGGTTCGTAAAAGACGAGTATGATATAAATTCATGTACTATTCTTTTTGCTATGTTCTCACATTGATATTTTATGCGTTTCGTAAGAGTTATCTAGCATAAGTAACGAACTGCTGTTTCAAATGTATTTAAATTAAATTTCTGGGTTTACCCTATACAGATTTTATTTGTATTTTCGACTTTGCGCGTGCATAAGACGTAGAATCTAAACCACTAGATCCATTTTAGTGTGGTGATTTTTTATGCTAAAAAGGTTTAATTCGGTATTATATGTTGAAGCATTATTCCTGATACGAAACACATATGTATAACTACCCATATATTGATGTAACTTGATCTTTACAAAAAGTATGTATTCGTGTATCTTAAGCCAATTTAAATATGTCGAATTGTAACATATGTAGCATTGTATACTAAAAGTAGAATGATAATATATCTAAAAAATTAACATCCAAAAAAAAATAAGTCTAAGCTATGTTCAAAAATAAAAACATAAATACTAAACAAGTATTTTCGTTAGCTAAAAAGGATGCGATATATAAATATAGCTTGGGATCATTTTTTATTTAGAGTCAAGTAGATATATAAGAAAAAAATATATACCGTAAAAGTCCGAAAATAAAAATTCTTTTAAAACATAAAAAATGTGATTTTTATTAATACCACATGTATATAATAGTTTTTACCGTCTAAAAATTTTACAAAAAAAGGTTTATTTTCAAACTTTATCGGTACATGACTTTTCCTAGAAACTTTTTAAGCTCTTTTATTTTTGAGTTTTAAAAATTAAGTAGCTTCAAGTCAAAATGACACTTAATAGTCTATGTAATTGTTTTGCTTTAGCTTTTAATTGACAAAGCGGCATATATAGCACTGCGCATTGTATGCAAAAAAGTAAAAATTAAGCCATTTTTTTTGTTTTCTTAACCTTGCGACTAATATCGTTTCAAACATGTTTCTACCATAATTCTGGTTTTATTTTTGGTAATTTTAAT